>NAJI01000615.1:0-43129 GCA_002179835.1 Calonectria leucothoes
TTAAATTTATATATAATTTTATTAATATAAATTTTATAGATTAAGTAGATTTTTTACTATACTTTATCTTTTATAATTTATATTCTAAGAAAGAACTAAACCTTACCTTACTTATATAATTTATAAGCTTAATATAAGCCTTTAATTACTATTTCTATAGCTTATTAATCTTACTTATAGTATTTTATAATAATATTATCTATAAAAAAGATTAAAAGTATAATCTATTCTTTGGAATAAAAGAAATAAGATTTTTCTAAGCAAGCTTTAAGGCTAAGCTTATTAAGTTTTACCTTAAGTTCTTTAAATTATAATTATAGTAAGTTTCTAAGCCTATAAAGCATCTTTTTAAGCTTTATATATATTTTTTCCTATTTAAATCTATCTAGTAGTTTATATATTATTGGATTTTCTTTATTACTAATAAGGATATTAAGAAATATATTTTTAATATTAAATTATTTTAGCTTTAAATTAAATATTATTATTATTACTATAAATATATAAAATATATATATAGCTAATATTATTATATAGGTACTCTTAAATATTAAGCTTTTTTATAAATTATCTTATATATATATTTATACTTTATAATAATTAAGGTAACTATTATTATTAAATTTATATATAAAGACCTATTTTAATAAGAGTAGTTTAGAATATATATTTATATATTTAATTATATTTTAAATCCCCTTTTTAGAAAGTAAGTTTATTTCTTTATATATTACTTTAATAAATAATTTCTTAAGTAGGTAAAATAATATTTTCTTTTAATTATATAAAGAAAGTTTAATTAGGTCTTTTTAGTATATTTATTTCCCTGGCATAATTAAGCTATTTTAAGCTTTGGCTTTCTTTAAGTAAGTTATAGCTATAATTATAAATATTATTTTATAGCTCCCTTTTTTAGGCATATAAAAATCTAGTTAATTAAGCAAAACCCCTACTATTAGGACTTTCTATAATATATTTAATATATATAGGTTAGGTTAGTATTTTCTTAGAATATTCTAATTCTAGATTTTCCTTTTATTAACCCTAGAGCTCCTTTATAATCTAGTTAATGGTTTCTTGCTTTGCCCTTATTTAAAGGTATTTAATAAAAAATCCTTTTTTAGAATTAATTTAGTAATTTATAATTATAAATCTTCTTTTTTAATTATTAATTAATTACTTATATTTAATTAACTTAGGTTATCTTTATAAAGTATTAAGATTTATTTCCCTAGGATTAATATTATAAGGTCCTATTTCTCTAGTTAGGGTTAGTTTTTTTCTAATAGTTTTAAGTATAATTATACTTTCTTACTTTAAGATCTAAATATATTTATTTATATCTTAGATATAATTTATAATTTAGGTATTTATTAAGGTATTTAGAATTTATATGGATTTTCTTTATTAGTATTTTATTACTTAGTAGGCTTATAAATAAAGACTTTTAAGTATATTATTGGTATTTCTAAGCTTATCTCTAAGTTTAAATTCTTAATATCTTTTCTAACTATTAGTATATTATCTTTATTTAATAATGCTAATAAAGATAATTCTTATACTTTTTCTAAGTTATTAATCTATAATTATCTAGATTATTCTTTTAATTCTATAATTAATAATATATTTATTACTTTTTTTGGTTTAATATAAACAATTTTTTTATTAAATATAATATTTTATATAATAATAATCTTTTTAAGGCAAAAAATCTATATTTAATAAAGATTATTAGTAAAATAATTAATTAAATATTTAATATACCCTTTAGGGCTTATTTTAAAGAATCTTTTATTTTTATTAGCTTTCCTATTTACTTTTAATAGATAGGCTCTATATTTATATATATAGATTCTACTTTAGTTAGGCTTAAGGTTAATTATATATAGTATTATTAGTAATTTTATATATTACCTAAACTATTCCTTAAAAGCTTATATTAGAGATTTTATTTTTAAAGCTTTATTTAAGCTTATATTATATAAGTATATAATATATTTTATACTTTTTAACCATAGCTCTCTAGGGAGACCTATACTATAGAGTATCTTTATTAATCTTATAATAATTTCTTAGTTTATTTTTTCTATTTTATTATTAGGTTTATAGATTGCTTATAGTATAAGCTTAAAATTAATGCCTTTAGTAATAGCCTATTATTAATATTTTATAGTACCTTAGATAGGTATTATTATTTTCTTATTATTATATTTTAGCTTATATAATAGATAGCCTAAATTATTTTTTTACCTATTATTTAAAGTAAATTATAATATTAAATATAGTATTATATTCTTTATTTAGAATTAGGAATATATATAATATTTTACTATATTTTTTCTTAAATATTAAAAAATATCTTATCCTATTATAGCTTTTAGAATAGTTCTAAAGATTCTAATAGATTCTCTAAAATAGTCTTAGAGATTTATAATATAAAGGCCTTTGTAATATAATAATTACTATATATATTTATATATAAACTTTATAATCTTTATACTTTATTTTATTAATTTTAATATTTTAAGTATTAAAAGTAAGGTTTCTAAGTATTTCTATATTTAGGTAATCTAATTATAAGTACTAAAGTTTTTCTTTATTTTTATAAAGTAATAGTAAGTCTTTTAATAGTTTTAGATATATTATGCCTAGAAATACTTAAATATAGGCTTAGTATATACTTAGGATTATTAGTACTCTATATAAAATAAGCAAATTAATTATCTTTAAAACTATAAAAAGATAAAAGTAAAAAAGCTTATATTAAAGGAAGATTAGATTATATTTAACTTTTAACTTAGCTAATATTATATTTAATTTTAATATTTTAAATTATAATAAGCTATTAAGACCTAGGTATTAGACTTTAATTTCTTTTAATTATATTATAAATATTATATTTATATAAAATTCTTTAATAAAAGTAATATTTTTAAGTATAAGATTAATTATATAAAATCCTTTACTTTTATTTAGAAGATTAAAAATAACTTAGATTTCTTTTTTACTTATTAAAAATAATATTATTTTTACCTTTATCTATTCTTTTTTCTTATACTTAATATAAAAGTCTAGAACTAAGAATTTTTTATTATTAATTAAATAAAGTATATTATAGTTATTATAAAATATATTTTCTAATAATATATATTTTCTTTTTTTAATTATAATATAAATACTAAAAGGTTTATTATTAGTTTATATAAATAAGGGATTAATATAGATTGTAATAATATTTAAGCTTAGAAATTAAATAATTAAAATATTACTTAAGCTTTTCTTTCTAGCCTTTTTTCCTTTTATTATTATTCTTAAGCTTTATTACTTTTTATTATTATAATATTTCTTTATATCCTTATATCTAGGCTTTTCTAACTAAGACCTAAGGTTCCTAATTTTTTCTCTATTAATTATATATTAAAGGATAATATATTATTATAGGGTCTAGCTATATATTACTACTTTGTCTTTTATATATAAATAATAGTATTTTATAATTTAATTTTTATTATCTAAGTATATATCTAATATAGTATAAATACTACTATACTTATAATACTTAATATAATAAATTAAGCTTATTATATTAAATATATTCTTATAATTATTAAGTATTTTTATAATTAGCTTTTTAAGTATTTCTTTTATAATAAGATTATTAAGCTTAATTCTTACTTAAATAAGCTTAAATCTAATTTTAATTATACTTAGGAAATTATATAATATTATATTTTCTTTAATTTTAAAGATTTTATACTTTTATATTTTTATATATATTTTAGTCTAGCTTAAGAACCAAAGCTTAGAATTAGTATTTATATATATAGTATCCTTAAGGATAGTTTAATAGTTTCTTTAAATTTACTCTTTTAAGCTTATATTACTAAAAGTTATTCTTTTTTTAAGCTTCTTAAGAAATTATCTTAATATAATCTCCTTTTTTATATTATCTTCTTATAACTTCTTAATATATATTTAATAAATATTTAATTTAATTATTAATTATATTTAGTTTTATAAAAATTAAATTTTCTATTTATTTTTAATTTTTTTAATTTAAATAATTTAGTATTTTTTAATAAAAATTAAATAATATTTAGTAAAAATAAAGCTAAGGATTTTTAAATCTTTTAAGTTAATTTTTACTTTAGCTATTATTATTATAAACTTAATTAAAACTTTAAAAGTATTATTAAATTATTTTTTTTATTTAGAATTTACTAAGGCCTAAATACCTAGGTCCTAAGTATAATTTTTTAAGACTATAAATTATATTTATTAATTATCTTTAATTATAAGTTTTAATAATAAGATTATCTAAAATTAAAATATAAATTAATTTATTATAAGCTTAATTTTTATAGCTTATATTTAATATTTATTATTTCTAAGTATAATTTTAATTAAGATAAATAATAAAAATTATTAAGTTTTATAATATTATATAATATTAAAATTTATCTAGATTTATAATTATTATATATTATACTTATACTAAATATTAAAAAGAGGAATAAAATAAGCTTTAAATATTATAAATAAAATAGCTANNTTATAGCTATATACTATAAAATAGAGGATCCTAAGTATAAGCCCTTAGTAGGGCTTGGCCCACTGTAAGAGCCTTGTTTATTAGGCCTAGTTTTCCTCCTCTAGTCCTAAGCCCAATTTAAGCTATATGCATACTACCCTATAGCCCGACCATAGCTCAGTAAGCTATAGTCACATGACTTATAGGCTTGACTCGTGACATGTCATTATTTTCCGCGAGCTTCGGGAAATCCGCCACGCCACCGTAAAAGGTGCTGGCGGCCCGTGCTCGGAGCTGGGCCGACGGATCATTTGGTCTCTTGCGTGCTACGGACTGTATGAGATTTGTCAGCTCCGCAAGCCGGTGTCCTGCTCGCAAAGTCTCAATCTGGAAAACACTCATTGTTGGCGGTAGGTGATGCAAGGGTGGATTCCACCGCACCAACCAAGCCTCACCCACGTAAGGCAGCTTAAAGGTCACGTGCCATAGCGGGATCCTGGGATGAGAAAAAGCAATGCGTGAATGGACATGGAGCGAGACAATCACCGGGGGTGCATAGAAACGTTACAACTGGGCAGCCCGACACATGGAGCTGGGCAAGGCCGACGAGATAAATTGCCCGGCCACCAGATCTAGTGTTGGGAAGTTGGAGGGGGCTGACACTCGATACCACTCACCAAAAGGGCTCCACATAATGAGTGCAAGCTGCAAAGGAACCAAGGACGGAAAGGGACAAAAAAGAGAGCATGCGAGGTATGGCAACCAAATTCAAAGAGGCTCCATTAAACAGACATTGATGACATTCTCCGACAACGCCCCGGAGGGTTACAGCAATGGCCGGACTTGGCCGAGACATACTGACTCAGGGTCGCACTACATAAAGGCCTGCTCACTGCCAGTCGGGATGCAGGCCGCGCTTCTCCATGACCGGTTGGCCTCCCGAGGCTTGTCTCCGCACTCAGCTGAATGGGCAACGCCATATAAAGGAAGGGAGGCCAAACAGCTCAGCTCGTTGGCCCGCACCCCGCTGGTCTCACTCGTACAATACGTCACCCCTTGCGCTAAAGCCAGCGTTGGGGTCAATGTCCCCAAGAGGGACGCCGTCGGCGAATGACGACAAAAAGGGCTCAGCTCCAAAGCCAATGTTGGTGCCGTCGGCCACCTCTTGTCATCAAGCTGGCTACTCCAAAGACGGGGACCCACATGCCGGGTTGATGGAGTGGAGATGCCGGGTTTGGTGGTCAGATGTAGGAGGATGCTGCTATCCCCGCACGACGTGTCCCGGCTGAGACATGCTCTCGACTCATGCAGCGCGTTGGTGGTGGTGGCAAGCACGCAGTTTCGAATGCTGCACAGCACGCCACAGTAAAAGCACGCACTTGTAAGTCATTGACCGCCAAGTTGAGCCAAATAGTTGACAGGATATCCTTGTGCTTAAACTTTAGGATGGGCCAAGATAGGGCTGGACTACCGTCCCCGTACGGGGAGGCGGCCCGCTTGGTTTTTCGGTCCTCTGCCTCCGGCCGATCGGCGAAATTAACCGAAATCGACTAATTTGCCGTTGACCTTCCACGTACGACATGACTCCAAATGCGGAGAATTACATCAATCAAATCCCTTACCCATGTAAGGGGTTGAGGCCTAAATGGCTCATCCGCAGTCAGCTGTTTTCCATTTGCTTTGCCCAACTGCAACGAGCAATGACTCTCGAAGACCTTGTAGAAAATGAAGCTGCACTTGTCTCAGCATCACACAATTGTACCACACGTGGCAATATTGTATTCCAGTGAATTATTGATTTGAATCACAAGGAGAGGGAAAACGAATTTCGGTGTCAACACGAACGTCATGTACCATCTAAGTAGTGGTCTAATTTATTTCAGGCTCCCAAGACTGGCCAGTCTAAACAGAATTCGAATTATCGGCGCAAGACCAAGCGCTTGATCCTCCAGACTCCCTGTACGAGTCCATGATGCTGACAATTGACCCATATGTGCCAGCTATCATCAAAAAGGTTCCAGAGAGAACCACAAAAACACTCCAGCAAACCATTGCAATCCACTTGCGTGACTTCTCCTGTTTTCCCTTGCTCCAGTTGTCATACAGCCACATGCAACCCATGGGCTGGAACGACATGAGCGTGCCTAGAAGGGCTCCAACAAGTGATACGAGGCCGCCAAAGACGGGAATCCCGCTAGCAATCAGGTAGGAGATGATAGCAATGCCAAAAGTACAACCAAGCCAAGTACCCCAATGGATGGGACTGTTAGCTGTAAGATGCTTCGATCCTCGGAGCATGCGAATGAAAATGTACTTGGCAGGCAAGTGGATGACCAGGGTGGTGGTGACGATCAGCCCAGGCAGGGCAAGACCGTAACAAACTTTCTTCATCAACACACCCGCCGAACCAAGAGCAGGCGAAGCGACATAGGAGCCACAAAAGTAGTAAACAACACAGCCAATGGCAATGTAAGTAGCCGTCACAACGCTCTGGCAGATAAGAAGGGACCGGGTGTAGTGACGGGGGTCACGCATCTCTGCAGCAATGGAGAAGAAGGCCGGCGTTCCGGCGTAGGCAAATACGAGGGCAGATACTGCGGTGATGGCATCGGTGAAGGAAGGGTTTCCAATAATTTTGTAGTCAGACTGCCAATGGCCTTCCTTTGGTGCAGCAGCGGGGCGATCTTGAACGCCAACCGCAATCGTAACAATCAAAACTATTGCACAGTTAGACTTGCGACCTCGGGGGGCAATGGCGGCCCAAGAGCACCCGGTGGATACTTACTGGAAGTCAGGATGCAGGTTAATCCAATCCAGGCCAGCCAACTGATGCGGCTGAGTGTCCGAATGCTCGCAAACATGAATCCGACAATGGCCGCGACGGCGACGAAGACGGCCGTGCATGCACCGTGGGTCGAAACGGCGTTCAAGCCAATGGAAATGCTGAGCATACCAGATCCAGCAACAAAGATCCAGTCTGACAGAGTTAGCGAGGATTCAAGGTGGAGCAAGGAGGGGATCGCGTACACAGACAAAAGGCGCAGCCAAACAGTTCTCGGCCAAAACGACCGAACATCAATCCGCCCGCGTCATCAATGCTGTAGACCTGGCGATGGCGGAGCTTGAAGACACCAACCATGTAGTCGGACCAAGTGGTGATGATGGCGATTGTGATGAGGCAGATGACACCTGGGATCATACCCAATGTATCAAAGGCGGAAGGAATAGACAGAACACCAAGACCGATTTGCGTCTTCATCATGAGAGCAGCAGTTCCTAGCCATCCCACCTAATGAATGTAAGCTCGGGTAAGTGTGCATTTGCAGAGAGGCTCGTACGTTTCGATAGTTTGGCCCGCCCTCATTCATGGAACCAAACACGGCATCGGTGGCCGTTTCCTCTGGCTGGCCCTCGGCCACGGACGGCGCAGGTCCGAGCCCTTCTAGGTCTTTGGCTGACTTGGACATTGTGGAATTGAGCAAGATGAATCTGTGTAAAGAGGCGACTGGGTCGAGGAAAGATTCTGGAACGCTGCAGTGGAAGTTGACGGCGCTTTTAAACAACAGCTTGGCAGCTTCGCGCCCCCCTGGTTACCCCAACGCGGGGGCCCTGGAGCGTCGGCTGCATTCGCTCGCCGCGGGAACTCGTGTATTGCCTATCATCCAGCTGGGGGCTTGAAGACGACGTGGGTGGCGCGCTACGCGAGTGGCCGGTCATGATGTTTCTTGGCCACCTCGTGGCGATATTCATGCCGCGGTGGGGAGAGGTGTGGGGAATCGCAAGCAGACTCCTACCCCAGATTATTACCCCAGACGCTGGTGTCACATCAGCCCCAGACCGACGCTACGGGAGCCAAGCCGGCTTCTCCAATTTACGCCCGGGTGCTGATCCGATATCTGGCTCGGGCTGGGAATGGGACCGAAAAGTGGCGAAATCAGCCGCTCGTCTTCCAAACGAGCCCGCGAATCGCCCCTTCACGCGTGCAAAAACATGGGGTAGAGATAAAGAGGTGGGCCATGACGAATTGGCCCCATCGTAGACAGATAGGCCTGTTTCAAAGTAGGCCCTATCGTGAATGGAAATTCGCGCTTCGCTTACTCCGCGCCGGTGGGCAGCCCAACCGCCAAGTGGACTTGGTTGACGCCTGCTAAACGAGATGTGTAAATGGCTCAGATTGTGGCATGTCGAGATGATATGGCTTAGATATCTGACCAAAGCAAATTACTGAGCGATAACGATGTGCGCATATGACAAGAAAAGCACCTCTTCAATTGATCAATGTTGACTTTAGATTGAGAGATCTGCGCGCCCAATACGGTTATTCCAACGCTTGTTTCCCTCCCCCACCGGTTCCCTCGCCCTACTTGGGGTATTGAGTTCTGCAGCTCGCGCATCAATTAGAATTTCCATTCTTCTCGATCGCTTCTTGGCGTATTCGATGCATCTCTTAGTCCAGGTACCCCATGCACCCGTTTTCTAACTTAACTTTCCGCCTATTTATAGCTGCATAAGCCACTTCTTGGTATATTTTGGAGGCCAGAAACATTCTCGCTGAGATTTGAAAATTTGGACCATATACGACAAAACATGAACAAAATTATAGTCTTTTAACAACGGCTTTATTATCCTTAGCGAAGGATTGAGTAAGAGTTGTAAACAGCATAACGTTGAATCTGCAGAGATTTCATGGTCAATTGACATTCTCATCTGATTCCCATTGTTTCATCCAGAGATTCATCCATTGAGAAGTGACGGCAGTGCAGTTTCTGAATGTGTCGCTTGCCTTGTCCACGTTGTCCGCAGAGAACCTAATCTCCTGCGTGGTTCCTTCGCCCGCCTTGAAAAACTCGAGCAACTTGACAGCAGGGTTTCTAATCAGCTCTGCTTCTGTTTTAGCCTTGGCAGTATATTCTTCCAGCGCCAACAGCCATTCGCTATACTCTACCACTTCAACCTGGTTCCCACTCATGTCGAGATAAGTCTTGGCGGTGGGGTACAATTGCTCCCAGGTTGTGTGACGCGAGTTGATGAGGTTGTAGACCGAAGCTGCACTTTCAGACTGTCCCTCTTGACGAACAATGTCAACGATTGTTTCAGATAGAATATCAACTGGGATCCAGTCAATCTGCGAAGAGATGCAAAGTTTATTTGGCAGCTTTCGCATCACCTTTGCGCTTCTAACTATGGATGGAAACCACTCCTTGGGGTTCCAGCATCCTTTGTCAGAGAGAACAGGGCCAGCTATTTGTCCTACGCGAAGGATGCTCACGTTTACGGGCGAATTGAGGGATATCCGTTCCAGCACACGCTCGGCCACGTACTTTGACTCTGCATACCCAACAGGCTGCACAGCGGCTGCGTCAGGCGATATGATTTCGGGAACAGGTCCTGCGATACCAGACTGTCCCCAGTTTATCATGGTGCCGACGCTAGAGACAAAGTAAAAGCTAACAGCAGACTTTGCGCTGGTAGCAATATCTACCAGCTGAAGGAGCCCCGGCAAATCAGTCAACAGGTAGGAATCCAAAGAGCGATTGAAATCAACAGTCCACGCGTTGTGAATGATGTGTGTAGCCTCACGCAACAGCTCATCGTAGACAGCATCTGAAAGCCCGAGATGAGGCTTCGAAACATCCCATTGGATAAAGGTGACACGGGCTGGGTCAAACTCCTCAACAAGACCACATTTTTTGTGGACCGTTGCTTGACGTGTAGCTGCATCTGCAGAGCGGTTGAGGCAATAGACATGAGATGTAGTGGAGTCCTTTAACAGGCTCGACAGTAAGTACGATCCGAGATTACCACTTGACCCAGTCAATATGACCTTTCTATCACCTGAGCGTTTCTTGTCTCCTGACGATTGACGAGAACCCAGCAAGGACTTGATTGTGGATTCTATCAAGCCCAATCTCCCTTCCCCATTGGAAACTTTGTCCTTATCTTTCTGGGATAATAAAACCAAGGCGCCCAGAAGTTTATCTAGTGTGGGATTGTGGTAGATGAACGATGGCTGGATTCGTGCCGCAATGGCCGTGTCATTGCGGAGCGCAATCCGCAGCTTCCGGGTCAGCTGGAGGGTCTGTAGTGAATCCATGCCGGATTGATAAAAGTCTGCATGGTCATTGAGCACAGCTTTGGTGACGGCGCTGACAATGCCGAGAAGAACATTCTTGATTTCTCCAAGCGGACCGTTGAAATTAAGCACAGGGCCCTCATTCGAAATGGTTGCCCCCATCGCTTCGTACTTTTGGGCTATCTCGTCGAGGTAGAGCTTTTCTGTCCACATCCTGCTTCTTCCTCCCTTGGCAGTTCTGTGAAAGGGCTTTTCCGGGGTGGCCACGATAACGAGCTCCTTCACCAACCGTCCATGCGCTGGGCAGTCTCTGTTGGCGATTTCAACACTTGACCAAATTGAGTCAACAAAAGTAGCCGCATTTTCTGCGCTTCTCTTCTCCAGATATTGAGGTTCGACCAGGAGTGCCGATTGAAACCGTCCATGACCGATGATGACGGCCATCGCCACCAGAGGGTGGTTCTGTATAATCTCTTCCATTGTTACTGGATTCAGTTTCTCTCCGTTGTCAAATACGATAACGTCGTCTTTTCTTCCGTGGTGCTTCCACAGATTTGGTTTTGCAGGATCCGGGTGTCGTGTGTACAGATCATTTGTGGATATTTCCTGGAGTTGAGGAAATGTCATGAAAGCTAGCTGCCAGTTTTCCAGCTCGGGCTTTCTTACCACAACTAGCTCGTATAGATCATCAAAGCAGTATCGAAACTCAACACCTGCGTGGTTACCGGGGCAAATATATTGATAGTCCTCCGCATCAACCATCAGCCATTGTGGCAGCCCGACTTCAGTTTGCCCCATCATATTGATGAGCCTAGTCTGTGATTTCAAGATGTCTCCTGCCGAAACCGGAAGTGCCGCACCAGCGTACATTGTCACATTTAGTTTAGAGAGTCCTTCAAGGTATCTTGGGTCTTGGGAAATATCTTCCAGCACTGAAGGCGGAAGAAAGGTGGAGTCAACCATACCGCTTGAGTAGATTTCATGAGCAAGTTCCGCCGTCAAGGGTTGGGTTGGAGGTAGGACAGGAACATTGTTCCAGTGGGCGCTCATCGTAAAGAACAGGAAAATGCCGGCTCCCTGTATACTTTAAGCTTTTGAAACCACCAGGTTTGTCAGTCAAGGCTCACATGAAACATTGGGAAAGCAGAAAGCGTTCTATAGCTGTTTTGGCCGATCCAAGGAAATACGGAATCTTTTCCGTTTTCTTGTGGAACAGTGCCATGTACTTGTGGGATGGTGAATAGTAGATATGGAATCGTAACCGGCTTTGGGATGCCTAGCTTTCCAATCAGTATAAGCAAAACCGCTAGCTGGCTTGTATTGCTGACCGGTCGAGCCTGAGGTATGGATAACAGTAAATGGCTGCTTTTTCCCTTCCTCAAAGCCTTTGGCAAAGGCAAACGGCTTCACCGGCTGTTTGTTGAGAAGTTCATCCACCGAGGGCATGTGAAGGTGCGTGAGTTGCATCTCATCTATAACCGGGCCTATTCCAGGAGGAATCTGAGGCGGTGTCACCATGACTTTGCAGTTTGTTGCCTCCAGCAAGCTTTTGTGTGCCTCCAGACTGTTCCTGGGTGACGTCCAAAAGGATTTGTAGCCGGCCTTGGCAGCAGCCAAAGCAAAAAGCGGATAGCGGACATCAGTCGGTCCAAGGTACGTGAGCGTCTCAAAACTTTCGCTGCGTCCCAGCCTTTCAACCAAAAACCAGGCTAGACGATCGGCGCCCATAGCAAACTCTTTAGCAGTGACATCTCGAAAGCCACTCGAAACGTCGGGTCCAAGCGGAATGGACACGAAAATTTGATCTGGCCGCTGGTGAGCAATGTCATCGACCAGCCTTGGAAGCAACTGGAATTCCTCTTTTGGCGACATTCTGAGGCTCTCTGTCTTCTCAATTAGCAACAGGATTCGAGAATCGATCAGTACAGGAGATATATGCGGTTGCGGAACAGTAAAATCCAGGTCTTGGAGCCTCTTTATCGTTTAATCTCGCAAAATCTGTAGAGAACAGTTTCACCTTTCCCCCGCCTTCTCTGTCCCGACCATCTTTACATTTGTGGAGCCATTTCCATCTCCACTCCCCGGCAGGATTTCGCGAGATGATGCGGTTTGTGCGCAGAAAGTTAATTTACGTACTAGGCCTCTCTGCCAACCAGTTCTTCTCGAGACGGCATCTTGGGGTATGGATCCGGCAGGTCCAAACTACCGGTCGCATGCTGAATCGCGACTCCAACAAACGCTGGTCCGAAAAACATGTCATCTTATCACAAGCTCCTGATTTGTAGTCTTGTACTATGTCATTAGGCTCTCATTACAATGTAAATACCATGCTCAAGGTGAAGCAATCTCAAGTAGTAAAAGCCCGATTCCTCCAGCTGGATTATTACGTCACCCTCAAAGTCGAAGATTCAAAAGAACTTGGCCTTTGGATGGTTTTGAGATCTACAAATAACGCGGGATCTGATTGCCGAAATCCAGGAGTACAGTCAATGGTCACACAGGGGCAGGTGGATTCAACTGCCCCAATAACCAATCAGGTTACAACAACGAATTGCTCACTCTAAGAAATGGCGCCAGGACGGAGTGCCAGATAGCCACAACATCCCTGCTGCTGATTCAGCACAGGGGCATTTAGTGGAGCGTGGCTGATGGAGTCCCTGAAATCACGTAGCCTGGCGCATCACAGCCTCTGAACGCGCCGGACAATGGCATGTTCAATTCGGTCTCGTATACATCTTGACTTTGTTTTTTATACCATTTTGACCAATCATGTCCTTCAATTTACGTGATTGCACGTGCGTATAGCTTTTTCTATTTCTTTGAAGCTGCCAGTTATGAAAAAACTGCGCGATTGTGATGTTGCCAATCCGTGGTGAAGGCTTCGCTCACAAAGAGGACGGGATGCAGCAGCAGTCTTTCGTATCAAGTGATGCGTCTTCGCATTTCCTTTTTTTTTTCTAATTACAGTGGTTTTAATAGTTTCTAGGCCTTGATAAAAGGACTGCCCATGCAAGCAGATAAGAGGGCTTTAAGCTAAGCCTACGCAATGAGGACATATTAGGTATTGATACAGGTAAATGCGTAAACTTGCATCAAGGGGCATCACTTCATTGCTGTGTAGCAAGCAATATGGACAAATATATTCCGAGCTTAGCGAATCAAGACTGTTGAATCATGCACAGCCACCCCTCCCACATTACTTGTTCCTGTGCAAACCTCCAGTGTCGCCAGTATCATGGATCGCGTTCGGAACAGCTCGTTCGATACTTTCTGGCAGCTTTTCTTGGATTTTCTTAGGAACAATGGAAGCATTTCCTCCATCCTTGGCATGGGTCTTGTTGGTGGATTGGCCAGACTCAGATCCGGTGGGGTGAATCTGAAGAGACCTGTCAGCTGGCACTCATTGTCTAATAGTGTGACATACAGATTCTGGAAGGCGCTCCTCGAAATCCAGGGTCACATTTTCTTGCAATTTCCTCGGAACTTTTGAGTCACCAGTGGCATGAGAGATGCCTTGACCTTTTTCATCTTGGAGAAATTCTGACATAATGATAATCGAGTTTGGTGGATCGATGAGGACTTCGAATTGACTAATTCAAGTCGCAGGGGTGCACTTTCTTATGCTTTTCCCGGGCACTGACTGAAATCACATGTCAAGTGCCACTTTGATCCATCATCCTGATGACAGAGTCATACATTAGCCCATGTATGATGTATGTGGTCATCATTACGTCGATAAACGAGCAAAAAGGTTCAAAATTCCAAGAATAGTACGAGCAAATTTAGATCGAAACCCAAACAAGCTTCATGGCTCCGATCAAACATCAGTTAGCAGTGACAATCCATCTTTGTTCCCTCAAAATCCCCACTCGGGCCGCTTCGAGATTCGCGGCCACGCGCTAGGGACGCCACCACTTGGATGACGTCCTTCACCATTCTGCGTAGCCAATGACGTGCTCACGGCTGTTTGGGCGGATAAAATCAGAATGAATCATCAGTTTACAACGATGATTCTGCCAGGAAGATTGCGATCATTACCGGGCGGCATCAAAGAAGTAGATAAGGAATATCAATCTTCTTTACATGGCACAAACGCAGCTGAGGCGCAAAAACATGCGCGAAGGAACTTGACGTAAATTCAAGCCAAAATCTAGTGCAGGATTCAGCTTCAAAGACGTATACAACAAATTTAAAATTAAACGAATCGCTTCTACAGCCTTAGTCAAGGCGATGGAAAACCCAGACATTCACAGGTTCTGTCAGCCATCGGGAGTTTTAGGATTTGATGGGACAAGATTGATTGACGGTACTAGATAGCGTTAGGCTATGTTGACTGTGGCGGTGCTCCCACAGTGTTGCGATTGTGTTACCCTATACTAGATTTTGCGAGAGCTTTTCTACCATTATTGGGCTCGTGGTTATTTTGAATATGTCGCTAGTGGAAAATTGTAAGCGAATGAAAGGCAATAAAATATCTTTCAAATAAACGGATCGTCACGCCGTTGTGGTTTTTAATGCAGCATTGTACCATGATCACAAAAAGAATACCACCCAAACAGATGAGCACAAAATCCTTGAAGAATCTCAACCGCCAACCTACCAAATATTTACACGATTGGGAGTATTGAATTATGTAAAGGTACCTAAAAACTTCATAAATACTCATCAGATATCAATCCTGTGTTGTCGCGTCGACCTAAAGTTTGCGGGATTCGGTCAAATCTCGGCCTTGACAACCGTGTTGGTCACTGCGCCACTTTCTCTTGTTTTTGTGGCGTCGCACGGGCACCTTGGTTTGTTCGCCAAAAGCGTGTTTATCTTCACCGTCGGCAGTTCAATAATTTAATAACTAAGCTACACTCGCTAATATTCGAAACAACTTTTCGTGAGCACTCATTAATATCGCGTCGGGCGAAGGCGCAAAACTCTATTCGACGTGCCTGGCACTGAGAACTGAGACACGTTTTGAGAAGCTTCACATACCAAGCTATCAGTAATGGAACTCATAAACTAGATTTCCAAGCTGAATTCTAAGAGCACATGCTAAACCACCCTAATGCTGATATTATTATCGATCTGCGAGCCCTATTGGTAGTTTATGGCACAATGTGAGCTAGCCTGGTGAAGTCCTATTGAGATGAAAATGTGGGCTGGAACCTATTACTTATAAATAGTGTCGTGGCCTGGTACCTGCATGACTGTTGTAGCGATAGTATTTGATCTAACTGTCCAAGCGGCATTTGGTAACTTCGAAGGAAGTTTGCGTTCAGTTTACAGAGTCATGTTGTCGAGCAGACTACCTGAAATTAAAGACATAATCTGTGTGACACTCTGTAAATATGTACGAGTTCTTGGAAAGCATAGGTCCTATCACTTGAATAGGGATTCTAAGGACTGAATGTAACCACAAGCCCATTGGTCTCTAATGCTTGGATCGTCACTTTGCACCGAGAGAGCTGAATATGAGATGTGAACCAATTTGGCTGAAACTGAGTGATAGAGACTTTTATATTGCATAGAAAGAAAATAATGAGTTTTACTAGTCTATAGTAGTGGATTAAAAAAGGATTGGTTGCATCAAAATTGGCTAATTGACAAATCATTGAGGTGCATATTCTCATAGCTTGGAGATGCTTGCATAATGCGAATGCGCCTCGAATCGTTTTCGTGTGTTCATATATTCTGCAATTCCATATTGATTACCCCGCGGCTCCCTGCGGCGCCACATTCTTCCATGTAGAGGTCGTAGATGCCATCATCAGATACTGGCTCGTCGCGATAAACCCACCTGGATTCACCACGAAACCCCTCATTCAGGCCAGTAACAGTGCCCTTGCACAACCCTTCATGGCTCATCATTGGTTTGAACACTTGGGCAATGGCGATATATCCTCCACGGGGTATTACAACCCGATTTGCAACGACGGCAGCGCAAACTCCAAAAATGAGCTGCAGGCCCGTCAAGGAGAACAGAATAATGTGCAAATAGACCCAATGCTCAACATCAATCTGTGTTCCCATGGTTGGTACGGTTCCATTGACTGTTAGTGTGGGGTTGGCCTGCGCAATAATGGAAACTACGCCAATTGCAAAGCGCGCGATCAATAATTCCATGGATGTTGCATTTCCAGCCACTGGTATACCGTACACAGATTCTGCCGGATATACTTGGTACTGCACTTCTGAGCTGTTGGAGAATGACGGGTCGTAGCCTTGAAGCGCGATTGCGTTTGAGGCCAACGATCTCAAACCAACTCCGAGTTCATGCTCAGGAAGAGTGCTGTTGATAGCAGCACTGACGGTTGAATTGCAAATGTAGTACCATGGATTGCTGCCTGAAACTTCAAATGCCGTGATTTTGGTGCAGCCTTCGCCACAGTCGACAGAGGTGTTTGTCATGAATATTGTTTGATTGACCCGGCCTTGGAAAGGGATACGAATGGTTTCCTCGCTGTCGTTCGTGTTCACCACAATGACGTCTTGGGTGCCATTTCCTCCCTGTCTAACCGGCTTACTCTTACAAGCGACGGAAGCTTTGACGCTGCGGGAAGTGATGACGACAGCATCCATGTCCGCACTTGTTGATAACTCAGAACTCCTCTCGTGGAAGATGTACTGACATGACTCGAAATCGCAGAATGTCAAGGGATCAGAAGTTTGCCAGAGGTCTCCTGCCTGTGGCATGTCCGTGGTGTCGTTGGTCGTAAATGCTAGTGACAAGAAGCCATAGCTAGGGAAACTTAGTCATGGTCATAAGCTCTGTGCTAATTTCTCACCTGTTTGCCGTATACTGCTGGGAGCTGATTGAAACGGGGTCAGATTTGACAACAGTTGTCATTTTAATCGACGACATATCCGGTATGGTAATGTTGCCATTTGACACAAGCAGAGCTGATTTATCAGCAGTGTTGACGGAATAGCACAATCCCATCATGGCCAGAGCCACTTGTGATCCCTGACAATGGTTAGTTTGGATTTGACGCAATGAGAGTGGTGACATACCAGCGCTATCATGGTCCAGCCGATAACCGCCAAGTGGATCGAGAAGCGACGTGTTATCCTAGCCAGTAGAATGCCGGATATGATACCCTCTGACTGGAGAATCAAATCTATCTATATTTCTCATCAGAATGGCCGAAAAACGCCAAAAAAGACAAGATAAACCCACTTTTTTGATCGATCGAGGTCGCCGGCTCAACACCCACCAGCGCAGGTCCCCGACCATTCCATCAAGGCTGGTGATTATGGAAATGCTGAGAGCAATAGAGAGCCCGGTAATTAAAGCGTTGAATTCCCGTTTTGTCGATCTTTCCATGACTGAATACGCGCTGTAATCCACCAAAACGCCGTAAATGCCGACCACAAGGGCCAAGGTGATCAGCCATCTTAGAAAAACCCTTGTCATGACCTTTTTCATTGACTTCTTAGTGGCGCGCAGCCCTTTAAACCGCCTCTCTTTCATGAGCATGCCATGGTGTGAAGCGACTGAGGGTGAAGGCGGCACGGACAATGCACCTGGCCAACTCGTTAGTTGACCGTTGAGCTGAATTTGATTACGGGACAAGTAACCTTCGAATTGCTTGTGCAGCCCATGGTGTGAAGAGACCGACGGTGAAGGCGGTATGGATAATGTACCTAGCCAATTCTCAAATTAGATCGCCGCTGAGCTGAAATTGATCCTGAGAGAAAGTAACCTTCGAGTAGCTTGAAGTTGTCCCTCATCATAATCTAGTCATTGTGGGGTGTTTGGAAGCGTGATGACATTCCAATGGAACAGAGGTCGTTTTTTTTCTCGTTGTGCTCGAGAGAAGCGGAGCGACAGTACTTGTGCACGCACGGGGGCTGACTCAGTGTTGTTGTTCAAGACGCATTGGCACTTGCACAGAGTTTTGCGCATCGCCCCTAATAGTGTCCGTGACCTCACCGTAATTTCCTGTAGATGATACTGGGACTGGCTTGTATCTGACTATCTTGGCCAGCACCGTCGAGACCAATCAAATACCCAGTTTTCACTTGGCAAGGTTGACTTCGTATGCATGGGCCATGTTAATACAGCATGGGGTTGCTATTCGCCCAGGCTCTGTGGCAAAGTTAGATAGAGTGGGCCAGAATTTGCGCCCAGTGCTAATCTTGCCTATTCTGTGCAAATGTGTCCGTTGAATGGCCCATCGTAGAAGCTATGTCAAAGTGTAAAACGCTAAATGTGTTCCAATTCTCCCTATTGGACCGTTCGAATGTTTGAATCATGATAGCCTCGGATTCCGGCTCGCTCCCGCTTCCGGTAGATTCTGAACATTGCCTTATCTAGATGTGAAATGGACTTTGGATCACCCCTAGCAGATCGCACCCACTTGAATCGGCGAGCTAAAAGGTTTGGTATCCGCTGCAGAGATGATATGAAGAAGGATGTGCGGTGGAGAATGATTCAAGGCGAATCAAAGTGAGAAGAGGCTAGAGAAAAGGTATTTGAGTGTGATGTTGCCATCCATTAGGTATCTTCTGTCCCAAGATGTTAGTGTCAAAGACGCGACCTCAACACAAGCTGTGTAACAATTGCGCAAAAAACATGTCATTTCGTATTATTGCGCAGAGATTTATAGATACTGTAGTTTTGGAGAATTGTGAGTGTCAAGCCAACGCCGCGATGAAATGGAAGCACAGAGTGTTGTATCTTCCCACCCCCTACTGCCCGAGATGGATTTGAAAGACAAAGTTAGTTTGCATTGCTTTGGTAATAAATCAAGAAGCTCTTTGATACGAAATGAATCTGCCACATGAGTTAGCAGAATCATCTGTGCCAGATTCAAAAATTAGCAAAGAATACATATCAAATAAAAAATAAATTGATCTTGTCACTGGTAATTCCCGCTCAATATTTTCCGTCGTGTCAGATTCGCAATAAATTTAAAGAATCACAACTTCTCTATATTCTTGCCATTAGATCATGCATGCGGCAGATCTTCAAGTACGTCAACTATTACAAGACTGTCACTTTCCCCGGCAAAACTAGCTCTAGCGGGGTACTCCACATGAGCTTCACTCTGACGACGACTAGCACATACGACCATACCCACCAGAAAATACGGGATCCCGTCCGCTCTCCCCCTAGTCAAGCTGGTGAGGGGTGGATTAGTAGTTGGGTCGGTGACGACCAGCGAATCCCCGCTGTTGTATGTTGATCTTTTTGAGATTCCTCTTTCTTTTTGCATACTTCTTTTTAATACTTCTGTCGCTTGTCTCGATAAGTAGGGGATCGCAAGGCCGGCACTCTGACCTTGATTGATTGTTTCGGGGTCATATTGTAGTAATGTTGTTGCATTGCGCAAGTTAGTATCTGAGTTTCGGATGAGTACGATGGGGAGCCAAGATGTGAGTAGAATGCAGCTTGATGAGTGCCTGGTTCTAGTGTAGAAACAGAAAGTACGCCACAAAATATTCAACATCATGAACCTTCTATACATGAGCGGCAAATACAATTGTGATATCTCATGCGCTGATAAGATGTTGGCATGGTTTAAACATAGTGCTATCCTGATATAGAAACTTGGCCATTAACTTACCCACATGCGGTATTTTATTGCATTCAAATCAGTCTTCTTCTTCCACATTGGCAAAGGGCCAGCGTGCAATTTAGTTCTTTGCTGCATTTTAATGCAATGTGTAGATGGTAGTTCGGGTAGAATTATTGATCATCAGACAGCAACAGCTCCAAGCAAGCTATCTGGAGCTGAAGGTAAGAGACAACAGCACATCTGTGTAGCACCCTCCGCAAAAAGTTCATACGCTTGATCAAAAAAAAATTGTTTCGTGAGATATCTCTCATTACGATGTAAAAGTAGTTGAATTATTTTCACATCTCACTGAAATCATGCTCGGTTCTTCATTAGTAATAAATGACTAATATTACTGCAGCACCTCCGCATTGTTGAGTGAAAATCCAACCCAGCTTTACTATCACTGTCAACATCCTAAATTCAATAAGTTTATCTTGTACCCTTCGAAAAACTTGTCATAATTTTTGCATATCATGCCGGCAGCTCAAGTCTCGGTACTGGCACCAACGTTTGAACAACATCATGACGGTTTTGGAATCCAGAGTGCGCGCCCAAGAATTTCATGGCGCTTTTCCTGCACCGATGGAGATATACATGACTGGAAACAAACTCATTACGAGATCGAGGTGTCTGTGAGCTATGGAGAGCGTGGTCAAGTATTCCAAATTAAAAGCCCAGACTCTATTTTGGTACCATGGCCTACTCCCGAGTTGCTCAAGTCCCGAGACCGTCGCTTCGTTCGTGTGAGATGTCATGGTCACCATTCCCTTTCCAATCCAGACAATTCGTCATCTGTGACAGATTGGTCTTCATGGGGCTTTTTAGAGATTGCTTTGCTGAACAATAGTGACTGGAGTGGGCGCATGATCACTGTACAAGGATCTTGGCCACTGAATTCGGATGGTTCTGCCCGTCCGGTATGCTTTCGCAAAGATTTCGCTCTGCCGTTGAACGAGGACATGATTAGAGCACGACTTTACATCACGAGTCACGGTTCTTACAATGTGCGCATGAATGGAAAGAAAATCGGCAACCAGTGTTTGGCTCCGGGATTTCAAAGCTACCACAAAAGGCTTCATTATCAGATTTACGATGTCAAGGACTTTCTCGCCACATCTGATTCACAGAGAATTGAGATTGAAGTGGCTGCTGGGTGGTTCGCCTCGGGCTGGACATGGGCTAAAAAACGATTCATCTATGGCCAAAACCTCGGCGCTTTGGCGCAGCTCGAGCTTTCGTACGCCGACTCCGCAAATTTGTGGACGCTGAGTACAGATAATAGCTGGACTGCTTCGACGACCGCTTTAGTGAGCAGTGACATATACGATGGTGAAGTTTACGACCAGCGGCTCAGTTCAAACACAAGTCTAGACGGTATCAAATCTTTTGCGACACAGGAATCACCTATTCCTGTGAGTAGGCTCATCTCTCCCGAGGCCCCTCCTGTTAGGGCGGTGGAAAGGATCGAGCCACAAACGACCTTCAGCTCACAGTCCAAAAACGCCACCATTGTCGATTTCGGGCAGAACTTTGCGGGTCGTATTTGTGTTCGAAAAGTTCAAAAACCTGCCGGTCATTGTATTACTTTTCGCCATGCCGAGGTAATGCAAGATGGCGAGATCGTGCGCCGCCCGTTGAGAAGTGCTGAAGCAACTGACATGTTGATATGTGACGGAAATGAGATCATTGACTGGCACCCGAGTCACACGTTTCATGGGTTCAGGTTCGTTGAAATCACAGGCTGGAGCCCCGAGGATCCCGACTGCCCCCTCACTGAATCAAGCATTGTCGCCGAAGTTTTGCACTCCGACATGTCACGTACGGGCTGGTTTTCATGCTCCAATGACCTTGTCAATCGGCTGCATGAAAACTCATTGTGGGGTATGAAAAGCAATTTTCTAAGCATACCGACGGAGTGTCCGTCAAGAGATGAGCGTATGGGATGGACAGGCGACCTCAACATGTTCGCACCCACGGCCAATTTCCTATATGATACTGCTGGCACCCTCGTCAACTGGCTAGAGGACTTGTACCTCGACCAAATGGAAGAGAGCACGTACTGGCGTCAAGGCGTGGTCCCTCTTGTCATTCCAAACTGTTTGCTGAGAACAGACGATGCGAGCCATGGATGGGACCCGATGCCCAATGGAGTTTGGGGAGACGCCGCTATAATGATCCCATGGGAGCTCTATTGCATTTCCGGTGACATCCAATTCCTTTCGAGGCAATACGACAGCATGCTGCAGTATCTGGATTGCGGAGTACCCCGAGGTGATGATGGTCTTTGGGATCCGGAACAGTGGCAGTTCGGCGACTGGCTGGATCCGCGGGCACCCCAAAATGATTCTGGCAGAGGAACAACTGATGGAACTTTTGTCGCCGATTGCTTTCTTGTTGAATCGACGCGGATTGTCGCGGAAGTAGCAGAACTGCTTGCTATTCCAGCAGATTCGTCACGGTTCAGAGACATGCATCTAAAGCTCATTCAATCGTGGAGGGAAAAATATGTCTCAGCAGCTGGCCTTGTAGTTCCAGATACTGCCACAGCTCTGTCACTTGCTTTGTCATTCAGATTGCTTTCAGACTCCGAGCAGGCAGTGTCTCGCCTCTGTCGGACGGTCCGCTTCCACGATTTCAAGATCACAACAGGGTTTGTAGGAACTGCTTTTCTGCCTCTGGCGTTGTCCCAAAATGGCGCAATCAGTCTGGCATATGCAATGCTTTTTCAAAAGAAGTATCCCTCGTTTCTGTATCCCGTCACAATGGGCGCGACGACGGTTTGGGAACGATGGGACAGCATGCTCCCCGACGGGACCGTTAACCCCGGGTCTATGACTAGCTTCAATCACCATGCTCTTGGGAGCGTCGCGCATTGGTTGCATACAGATGTCGGCGGACTTGAGGCGGTTGAACCCGGCTGGAAATCTTTTAGAGTGAGGCCGAGGCCTAACAAAGAACTAACTTGGGCGGAGACAATATTTGAGTCAAGATACGGGCGCATTGAGTTGAAATGGACGTTGGAGGGAGATGATTTCTGCTTGACTTTGCGTGTACCGCCAAACTCCAGCGCCATAATTATCTTGCCCGACAATGGCCAACTGGAACAGCGAGTCGGATCAGGCCACTACGATTTTGCTTGTCGTTTTGTACAAAAAGATTGGCCACCAAAGGCAATGCTCCCACCGTGGGGAAGATCAGAATTTTAGCCGGCACTTGAAGACAGTTTTATAATAAAATCAATGCTCTTCAAAGTTATTTGTAAAAGGGTCTCGGAGAAATGTAATGCGACGCTTCAACAGCTGCAGGCATGCGGCGTCTGGTTTCGGGAAACTATCAACACTCACCCTGATCCTTCATAATATTCACCTTGGTTTCTTCTTTGACTTGTTCAGCAATTATCACACGCTTCTCCCTGTCAAAGAGTTGGTCGACTTCCTCAAGACTCAGTCCTCGGGTTTCCACCCAAATTGAAAGGACGAGAACTATCATCAGGACGTCGAAGCAGCCATTGACCATGTAAAATTTCCATCCTATCGCCTGGAGACCGAACGGCACTGCCATGGCAACCAAAAGACCGCAGCATTTTGTGGTAAAAGTATAGATACCCATACCTACAGCCCGTATTTCAAAGGACAAGACCTCTGGCGGGTACAAGACTGTCAGTGGCGTAATGCCCCATCCATACGCAGCATTGTACAAGAAAATGACCGCGATGGTACCATAAATGCCAGAGGTGTTGCTAGAGTTTCCGTATAGTTTAGTGAGCCCACCAAAAATGAACATGAATGCAACCTGCCATGCCAGGCTGAGGGTGCACAGCCATTTGCGACCTATACAATCGGCATACCAGGACGCGACGACGGCGATGACCAAAGTCCAAGAGGCTAGGATGACATTGATTTGGAGTTGAGTGGTTGGGCTCTCGATGCCAGCACCCGTGAGCATGTCTCCAAAATAAAAGGTGATGATGTTCGTTCCCGGAAGCATAACAATGGCAGAAAAGGTAGCGGTAATCAGAATGCGCATCCGGTTCGATTTCTTCGAGAGGGATTGCAACAGTCCCATGCTATGTTCCTTTTCAAACGCGATTGTATCCGCAATCTCTCGGTGTTGGACCTGCACTTTCTCAAGCTCTCCATCGTTGACGATGTTAAGAATTTCAAGAGCCTCCTCGTGGCGGTCTTTACTAATGAGCCAACGTGGGGATTCGGGGACAAACTGGAGCATGACAAAACAAGCGAGACTCGGCGCCGCTTGGAGCAAACTCGGAATGCGCCACGCATATGTTGACTGAATAGTCTCCGTCTAGAGTTGAGTGCAAGGTCAGTGACTTACTTTGCCAACTAGCTTATCTTGACTTACTCCATAGCAGACACCAGCTGCAATCAAGGTGCCCACGCCCCAACAGGCATAGTACAGACCTAGGGCAAACGCTCGATAGTCGACCGGGGTAGTCTCAGCCACCAGCGTCGGAGCGGCCGTCTGCGCCAGACCCATTCCTGCGCCGACGATGAATCGGCCAGCAATAAACATGGCGATATTCTGTGCCGAGCCTTGAATGACGCCGCCAATCAAGGTCAAGAGAGCCGACCAGTATACGGATTCCTTCCGGCCTCTCCAGTCCACGATGAAACCGGCAAAGGGTGAGAGGGCGGCACCTCCGACATAGGAAATGGCCGTGTTTAGCGACTTTGATGTGGTCGTCAGGGTAAAATAGCTGGTGTAACTAGGCATAACATTAAGACTGCCCATGAGAGAGCTGTCAAAGCCGACGAGCTAGATAAAGATGAGCCGTGATTTTCGGTCAGAGTCCCCGCCCGCAGAAAGAACAACGCACGACTGAGTCCACCACTGATACCGCAACCAAACATGCCACAAGCCATTTCTTGTCGCGCGGAACAAAGCGCGAGAGCTTTCGAGGAGCCATTTTCGTCTGTTTGCCGGTCGCGCGCAGCAATGCCGAGTTCAAGGACAAACAAATCTAAACGGTTATCAAGAGACCTGAGCGAAGTCGCGCCTATTTATGGCCGACCGTCGCGCGGTCCAAGTCGTAATCTGGATAACACAAAGCAGAGGTTGACGAGCTTGAGCTTTGTCTGGGGTCTTATCCTCTCCGGGAAGCAAATCAATCGAGATGGAGGCAGTGATTGGCACGCCTTATCACCGCATTGGATGAAGGCGGGGTAATTTCCTTGACGGTCTTCTCCGCCGAGGTATCCTATCCAGCCCCTGCTAGTCGCGCGCAAGAACTGCAGGTCAATGTTATCGGTGGTGTTGCTTGTCAGAAACTCCCTTTTCGCAGGACCTCCTTGACAACGGCACTTGGTTTTAATGTGGAAAGAAAAAAAAAGTGCGATTGAGATGATGTAATTTCAAGTCAATTTTTTTTCCCATGTCCACAAAACTCTCTCGCGTAAAAATTGCAAAGAAAAACTGCTCACCACCAGATGCCTGAAAATTCCGACCAACCCCCCAGCCTTCACCACAAACTAATCCATATAAATTCGTAAATGGGGTACGTTTGCGCTACTTTTGCAGGAACGTGACCCTGGACCCGTTGCGGGGTGGGATTTTCACAGTGACACTGGAACTCTGATGATGCACTACCAGGGGTCACCATCCAATGGCGCCTTTGCGTTGTTGGGGGCACTCGGTCTTTAGGGCCGTCAGAGAGCACGCATTGCGTGAAGGGAGGGGAAGATGGAAATTCTTACGGCACTATAATAAGACATAGGTCACACCGGAGTGGCAAGGGAGCGGTTCGCGAGAGACACGACAGCGCCCGAAACGAAAGTGAGAAAAAAAAAGAGCCCACAATGCCGTCGCTCCCGGAAGACTACTTGCAGCGCGTCTATGCAGGCGTGCTTGGCAAGCTAGTCGGCGTCTATCTCGGCCGTCCATTCGAAAACTGGACGTACCAGGAGATCCAGGCCAAGCTCGGAGACATCGAATACTACGTGCACGACAAGCTCGGGGTGCCGCTGGTGGTGATTGATGATGACGTGTCGGGCACCTTTGCCTTTGTCCGTGCGCTGGAAGAGCACGGCGCGCGTGCCGAGCTCTCGTCCGAGGAGATCGGCAAGACATGGTTGAATCAGGTCATTGAGGGCCGCAGCATCTTCTGGTGGGGTGGGAATGGCATCTCGACCGAGCACACGGCCTTTCTCAACCTCAAGCACGGCATTGCTGCTCCTCGCAGCGGCGCCGCCGGCACAAATGGACGCACCATGGCCGAGCAGATTGGCGCCCAGATTTTCATCGACGGCTAGGCCATGGTCGCGCCGGGAAATCCGGCTCTCGCGTCGCAGCTCGCAGAGGCAGCCGGCCGAGTGAGCCACGACGGCGAGGCTGTACATGCGGCTAAGCTATGGGCGGCCATGGAGGCCGAGGCTTTTGTGTCGAGCAATGTCAACCACCTGCTTGAAGTTGGCCTGCGCTTCGTCCCGGCGGATTCGCTCATCGCGCGGATGATTGCTGACGTTCGTCAATGGGCCGGCCAGGAAACCGACTGGAGGAGCACGCGCCAGAAGATTGAAGACAATTACGGCTACGACAAGTATTTGGGCATTTGCCATGTCATCCCCAACCACGCCATCATGATCATGACGCTGCTGTACGCCGGTCACGATTTTCACAAGGCAATGCTCATCATCAACACCTGTGGCTGGGATACGGATTGCAACTCAGGCAACGTTGCGTGTCTAGTCGCTCTGATGCACGGTCTGCCTGGTTTCGAAGGTGGTCCAGACTGGCTCGGTCCTCTGGCCGATCGCGCCATCATCTCGAGTGCCGACGGCGGCTACTCGATCAACAACGCTGCTCGTATCGCATACGACATCGCAAACCTTGGGCGTAGGTTGTTAGGCCAATCGGACATCCCACCGCCCAAAGACGGCGCTCAGTTTCATTTCTCACTTCCAGGCAGTGTTCAGGGTTTCCAGGTCACAACGCATTCGGACTTGGTCCAGGTTAACCAAACCCAGGACCTGGGCATCGATAGCCTCGGTATTCACATCAAGGGCCTGGGAGAGAAGAGCGGCGCCGCGGAAGTTATGACGGACACTTTTACGCCGCTGGACATTCTCAAGGTCGACCGAAATTACGAAATGATGGCTTCGCCTTTGGTGTACCCTGGTCAACGCGTCAAAGCCACGGTGCACGCAGCCGAGAGCAACACGACAGGCGCAGCTGTATACCTCAGATTCAAGGCATACAACGAACAAGACGACTTGGTCACGGTGGACGGAAGCTGTGTCATTTTGAAACCCGGGCAGGAGAACGTCCTGGAATGGACAATCCCCGACACCCTACAGAATTGGCCTATTCAGCAAATTGGCCTTGCTATAGGCACTACTGAAGGTTCCTCGCCTCTTGATGGTGCTTTGTTTCTTCACAGCCTCCGATGGGATGGTGCACCTCGGATGACTCTAAGGCGGCCGGCAAATAAATCGCAAAGCCTCTGGCGCCGCGCCTGGGTGAGTTCCGTTCACAAGATGCACACCACCATGGGCCCTTCCTTCTTTCTCGCTCAAGATAGAGGCGAGGGAATATTGAGTCAAGGCACCCAATACTGGACCGATTACGAAGTGGTTGTATCGAAATTTGCCGTCAACCTAGGCGGTCCAATGGGTGTGGCCGCTCGAATGCAAGGCCTTAACCGCTACTACGCACTCATGTTCACAAAGGACAGACGGGTGGCCTTGGTAAAGGCAGCGGACGAGAAAAGGACAGAGCTGGCGAGCGAGCCTTTCGACTGGGAGAACCATGTCGAGTATGAAGTGCGTCTAAGCGTACAGGGTGACATGATTACGGGTCAGGTAGGGGAGATCAAAATAGCAGCAGAGGACAAGGGCTACGCCGGTGGAGCTGTAGGCTTGGTGGTGACGGATGGGTCCCTTTCTGCGGATAGCATAACCATCTCCCCGGTGGAGGTTGGAGGACAAGCCGAAAAATGATAAGCATCGCGCCCTTTGATTTTCGTCTCGAGAGTGGGGGATATCGCAACGGTAAGATGCAGGGAGGTTAGTTTGCTCCACTCTTGGCAATTTGCTGTGGCATGGATTCACGATTGACAAAATGGGGAACCGCTTTGTCCCTGGTTTGGCTGGAAAAGAAAAGATACGGCACCAAAATACATGGCCGCCGCGTCATTTTTGAAATTGAAATTATGTATTAGCACGATAATGGATAAAGTGGAAATGATTCATTGGCATTGCAAGTCGTGCATCTACCTTGGAATACTTTATCTTATTCGAGCCTTCACTTATCTGTAGATGGGATGGCTCTATCTCGTTGGCGATAAACTCGTTTGATCAAGTCAAGCGCATACCAAGAGATAGCGTTGCATCAAGTCATGCTTGCCGTCTGTAGAATCATGTGCAAAAAGAGGTTTTCATCCTTGCGCAAAGGCTTCTTGGGTTTACATTCGTTCAGATCAACATAAAAAGGCGGAAGATATTGTCTGTTGTAATTACCTGGTTTCAGTACTTCCCTGTTGGAGAATTGAGATTTTCTCGCGTATTCAATCTCACCCGACCAAGTCAATCATTGGCAACACTGGTTTGCCAAACGCTTTTTATATTTGCATTTCCATATGTTTGCCTACTAATATTTTATATTAAAAAGATTTGCCCTTTATAATTTGAGAAAGAACTGCCTCGGGTTCATTGGGAAAATAGTGTACGATCTCAATAAGATCCCCTATAGGGTAGTCTAGCGATTTTAGTGCTTATGTCATCAGCCAACGAAATCAAACCTGGTTGATGGATTGAGCAATATGTGACGAAACAGTGATGAAAACAGTGTGAATGCAAAGGGATTACCTCTTGGGACAGGTATGGAATTAGAAAAACCCCGATGACCAGGTTAGCCTTTTTTAATTTACGAGTACGCAAAGCCCTATCAGCATTCGAAATTGGTGCTGCTATGGAGACACCGGCAGTTGAAATTGCAGGGGCATGCCATGGACCAATCAGCACTTCAAGGCCATAGTTGAAAAAAAACATGTCAACAAAAACCCCCTATTGTTTCATTCGGTGACTATGGTCCGCTTCAATTCTGAGTTTGCTAGGCCAATCTGAATTATGATAGTGGAATTTCCCCGTACAAGCACAGGAAGGGACCCTGGAAACGATTTTCGGATCTGTTGTCTAAAATTAGTTGATCTCAAGTGATCCCGGGCCCACTGATCGGTTTTGAGCCGCAAATATTAGCAAAATCTACCCAGCCGTTTGACCGATTGACCAGGAACTCCAAGGAGTCCTTGATCAACACGTAGCAAAGCTATTAATCTGCTCATTTTTTAATGAAAAATATGCATCCTCGAAGCTTCTCAGTCCACAACCCAAGTTGTGATAATATTGATACCAACTCGTTTCTGGTTGGATAACCTCTTTCCCAATGATGATGCAGGCGCTCAACCCAAGGCGCTCAACCTAAGACGCCAAGAAACGACGATGTTACTATGGATGTGACTCAGCACCTTGCTGTATAATCTCGCAAAATCCGACTAAGAAGTGGAGACGAAAAAGCTGCATAATGTTGCGAATGGCTTGCAGAGAAGCAATGACGTCTATTGTTGGAACAAGAAACGCGGACAAAAAAAGCAAAACTGGGGTCCACTCCTTGATCGGATTTTGCCTGCTAATACGGTACATTCACTAGGATCGTTGCGTCGAGAGTCCATGTTGATCATTTCCCGTCTTATTGTCACCGGGGTTATCCACCGCAAGGCCGATCTCCACAGCCGCCGTGAGTCCTGCACCGTTTCACGGGTGGGAACGAGATGGGGCAATGATATCGCAGGCTTGGTGTTCAGTCTGATATAATTGTTTGCGTAGGGCAGGGTACGCCATGCGGTAGGGTTTCGTATCCGGAAAGGCGGGAGAGGAATTTAAACTTTGAGATTTGCGACCTGTACCGCCTTGGAGTGGCTTAGGGGGGATTGGCCAGAATCGTACACAGCCTACCACAACCGTGCATGCAACTGAGCAGATGGATTGCTGTGATTTGTCGTTGCGTAAACTCTCCTGTGTGCAGCCTAACACCGCACTCAACAGGCTGAACCGCCAAAATATGGCTCCGTCGTAAACTTCAGGTCAAGGAAAATATACAGCTAAGCCTCCGCACAACTTGAGTTGAAGCAGATTTATAAATATGAGGTTGTTCTCTAGAAAGATGAGCTTGGTGTTTACACAGGCAGTTCCATCTTCTTTTCAGTACTTGGGCATATACCAACAGCAGATTATACAAATTACATCCTCAGAACCTTTGCCAACTGCCAAAAATGAACCACCCCATCAGCTCCAGCCTTTTGGCATCTCTATACAATCTTTCCCCCTCTGGCGTTCAAGAGAGTGAAATCTTTCAATCTCTTAGAGTCTCAGATGTCGACAAAGTGACACTTCTCAGCTCAATCCCAACAACATCAAATCCATCAATACGCCCGCTTCATCTGTTGCATCTCGTTCTGACACAGATTTCTGGGCCATGGCCTACATTTGACCTCATCAAATGTTACACTCGCTTGTTCAAATGCCTTCCAGAAGGAGTCAAGAGCGGCAAGGAAGACCCAGAGGGGCTAGTTGAAGCCACTGCTGCATTGATCAAGCAGTCTTACGGCAGTTTTTCACAGTTCATCAAGAGCAGCGATGAGCCAGCGCTTCGAGATGTAAATGCCGACACATACATCACCTACCGTGGCTTGCGTCACTTTGTGGACACGTTGGATTTGCCAACTGAACCGTCCAAGAGGAAACCCGTCATCGCCATTGCCCTTCCCAATGGACCTCTCCTTGCAGCCACTTGCATTGCAGTGACCAACTACTACACTGCGGCGCCGATCAACCCCGCCGCAGGCCCAGAGCAGTTTCGCAGCGACGTCTGCCAAGCTCAAGCAAATGTCATTCTCACAACTCGGGACGAGTATCAAAAGCTCCAACTCGAAGGTTCGTGGGTTTCTGAAAACCAAATTAAGGTCTTCATTGTCAATTGGTCTGGCGGTGATGACATTACCGTGCAGACTTTGGCCGGGAGCTCATTGCCCTCGTCTGACTCTGTACCGAAACCAAACGGATCTGATGATGTGTCCTTGATCTTATTCACTAGCGGAACTTCAGGCACAAAGAAGGTTGTGCCATTGACCGTCCACTCCATAATTTCCGGCATTGTTTTCGTCATGGACTCGTGGGGTCTCACATCCAACGATATTTGCGTCAACATGATGCCCCTCTACCACATGTGGGTTACAAACTTTCGTTATTCTATCTAGCTGTTACTGATTTCATTCTAGTGGTGGCCTCCTACGTAATATCTTTGCACCCGTATTTTCGGGAGGCTCAACGGTGTGCTGTCCAACTTTTGACGCCCGCCTCTTCTGGCATTTGGTTGAAACCATTCACCCCACATGGTACTATGCATCACCGACCATGCACTCGGTGATCTTGGCAGAAGCCGAGACAAGTGGAGGGGCATTGCAGAAGAGTCGCATTAGATTGGTTTGCAACGCCGCTGGAGCTTTGCTGCCTGCATTATCCCATCAGCTAAGAGACACTTTCGGATGTGTTGTTCTCCCTAGCTACGGAATGACGGAGTAAGTCGAGAAGCCCCTAAAAGGATTTGCACATGGCGTATTAACTCAATTAGATGCATGCCAATTTCCAGCCCTCCACTCGATTACCGCCTGGATCGCGAGGGAACCTCCGGCATCAGCAGCGGGCCTGAGCTTGCCATCCTCAATGAATCTAACGCTGCAGCTCCCTGCGACACAGTGGGGAAAATTTGCGTTCGCGGGTCGCCTGTATTTATCGGCTACTTGAGGCCAGATGGCAGTTACGACAACTCTTGTTTTGATGAAAATGGATGGTTCGACACGGGTGACCTGGGATACATGGACCAGGATGGTTACCTCTATATTACGGGACGCAGCAAGGAAGTCATCAACCGCGGAGGGGAGCTGATTTCGCCATTCGAAGTCGAGAACGCCATCGTGTCAGCGTCTCAATCACCCGACTCCCCCATATACGGACGCGTGAGCCAGGCTCTTGCATTTTCAGCGCCTCACGATGTTTTGCAGGAGGTTGTTGCGGTGGTGTTGGTGACGCCCGCACACGTGCCGCGCGCCGATTTGAGAGCGCTCCACCGCGCATTGAAGTCGTCGCTGCAACAGGCAAAATGGCCCGCTATTATTACTTACATGGATGATCTCCCGAAGAGCAACAACAAGATCCTACGCATTCGCCTTGGCCAGCGGCTCAACCTTACTGAACTAACAGATGATACTCCTTACTTGGGGAGACACTGGGAGGCGAAATGCCCACCTCTGGGCACAGCCCTGTCTGTACCCATCTCTTCTCAGCTATGCACGATAAACCACTCTGATATCTCCGTGAAAGCAGAGTCGCTTGTGCCTGTGGGATACAGAGCTTACTTCAGCCAAGTTTCAAAGCCAAGCGGACTAGAAGCTGTTTTGGCGCCATTGGCTGATGGGACACCAGAGCTGTCTGCTGAGTCTGTCGTCGAATTCCGCCAACAGCTGGCCCTTGCTGTAGACAACTACCTCGTTCCCACGCGGATCCTTGCGGCCGATCACCCGTTGCAACATGATGGGAATGATCTCAACGCAAGCAATCTCCAGGAGGAGCTAGATCAAATCTTGAGCGCTTCTGCGGATAGCCTGGCCTCTTCTACTGAAGGATTGGTCACAAAAGCGTTTGCTGAAGTTCTTTCAGTGTCACCAGAGGACATACCACGAGACGTCGACTTCTTTGAGCTTGGAGGGGACTCTTTGGGCGCTGGTCGTCTTGTCTCTGCTCTACGTTCCAACCTCAATGTTTATCTCCCTGTCAGTCTTGTGTTCCAAAAGGGATCAGTGACATCTCTTGCAATCCACATTGATGAACTGGCTAGCAGTGGCGAGGATGAAGATGAACTGCAAGATCAGGCCATCGGTTCCTCCAAGACCTACAGCTCCACAAACATATTCCTGATGCTGGTTCAACTGGCGCCATTGGTCATTGTCTATCCGCTGCGACGAGCATTTCAGTTGTCCGTCTTCATCTCCATCCTTTCTCAGACCCAGAGGCTGCCTACGAATGATTCTGTACCCGGAAGATTGCTCGGCCTCGTCATTTCCATGTTGCTATCCCGAATTGTGGTTGGATTCGTTTGCCCCATCGCAGCAATCATTATCAAATGGTGCCTCATCGGACGATACAGAGAAGGCCTGTGCCCGATGTGGGGTCTTTACCATACTCGCTGGTGGCTTGTCCAAAAGATTACCAGTCTCTGCGGAAAGGGCGTCTTTGATAGTAGCGATTGGAGCAGAAACTTGTACTTCAAACTGATGGGGGCCAAAATTGGCAAAAACGTCAAGCTCAACGATGTCAATATCGGAGAATGGGACCTTGTTGAAATTGGAGACGGCACGATAATGACAGGCAGCATCTGCCGCCCATTTGCAGCCGAAAGAAATTCGACAATGTATCTCGGACGAATCAAGGTCGGCAAAAACTGCTCAGCAGGCCTGTGCTCCATCATCGTGCCTGGAACCAACATGCCAGACAACACATGCATCGGACACAACTCATCTAGCTGGGAGATGGAGGATGCCGATGAATCATATCGAGACATGCTACCAGATCTTCGGAAAAAGCCACATTGGCTGCTTGAGATATTGCTCACAATGCCAATTAAGCTTGTCGCTGGATTTGTGTCTCTTCTTCCCTGGTTGGGTGGATTGGTTGGCATGGTAATGAAAAAGTCTACTGCAAAGACTGAGCCGCTCCGAAACATACTCAACTGGTATACCAACGCGGAGCGAGTCGGATACCACTATCTCGCGCTCGTCCTCAAATGTCTCTTCAGCTCCGCGTTTCTTTTCATCTTCACAATCCTGGTCAAGCTGGTTCTGGATAGCATTTTCGGAAAACTGGAATCATCTGAGCGACAAGGCACAGACACCGTTTCCGTCTGGAGAGCAACCTTGATGAAAAAGCTCATGCCCGAGCTCAAGCTTCAACAGGTCACCAGCCTATTTGGCCAACATTACGAGGCCACTTCGGCTTCTCTTAGGATGCTCGGAGCGAGGGTCGGCAAGCGTGTCTATTGGCCAGGTACAGGGCCGAGCATGGGCGACTATTACCTCTTGGACATTGGCAACGATGTGGTATTCGGTTCCCGATCGCACATTATCACATCTGATGGCATTGGCTCTGAAAAGGTTGTCGTTCAAGATGGCGCTATGATAGCTGACCGCGTTTGCCTACTGCCGGGCGTCAATATTGGCGACCACGTCACCATGGGTTCGGGTGCACTAACTCGAAGAGGGAACCACTATCTCCCAGGTAGCACTTATGTTGGTTCCAAGGGAGGCGATGCCATATGTTTATCTACTGGGCATGATGCAATTGGCAAGGGTACTGGCCGATCTCGAGCTCGTCGCCGAGCCTGCAGTGAGACGCTGATAGGGAGTGACAGCGAGACCGAAAAGGGCGCAAAAAGTCGAGACGCCAGCAAAATGGATGTTTCGACAGAGGCTTTTTATGCCTCCAAGACTCACCTTGACGTCCCGTCGGATTCAGCTCTATCCTCCGGCACTTCAACCCCTGGCGATTCTAATGAGAATGCTTCCCCTTTTGGTCGAGCATTTTATCAAAAGAAAGCCTCATACCATGTCCTCGGCCCATTTGCCATCTTCTGTTACTCGACCACACTCATCGTCTTCACAGCAATTTACTGGGACGGACCGTCACTTTCCAGTGTACAAATTACGAACAAGCTTCTGAAGGTCCTTCTGCCCCAGTCTGTCGGGTTCTGGTATGAGCTATTGTTTTTCTTTGGCTTCACATTTGTCACAGTTGCGGTTATCAGTACGATCCAAGCTGTATTGGCTTTGGCCATTATTATTGCTTCTAAATGGGCAATCATGGGCCGTCGCATGCCTGGGAACTATGATTGGGACAAATCTTCCTACTGCCAGCGCTGGCAAATCTATCTGGCAGTGGAAAGGCTGCAGCGGCGATGCTTCATGGGCTATGGCATTCTCGGTATGCTCACAGGCACACATTGGATTGTGCTCTACTTCCGGGCTCTCGGTGCCAACATTGGCAAAGACTGTGCGCTTTTCGCGAATGGAAAATGCGGCCTCATGTTTACTGAGCCCGATCTCGTTACCCTTGGCGACAGAGTAGTTATTGACGATGCCAGTGTCGTTGCCCACATCAACACTCGGGGCAAATTTGACCTCAACCAGCTCCAAATCGGCGACCGGTGCGTCCTGCGGACTGGCAGTAGATTGTTGAGCGGCGCCGTCATGAAAAATGACAGCTGCTTATTGGAGCACACTCTTGTCATGGGAGGTGACGTTGTCGAGGAAAACTGGACTATGCAAGGTTGGCCAGCGGAGAGGTTCAGGGGCCAAAGAGTATCTGTTGAGTAATAAAACAGCAATGTAGAGCATTTCACTAGGATTAAAAAGACATAGAAAAGGGAGTAGATTATGGTAGATCTCTTAAACCAATTCTTTTATCAGAATCAAATCGGTATGGACAGTGCTCGGGCCGATGTTGAAATCATGCGAGCCCATGTGTCGAAAGCCCCATTTCTCGTAAATCGCTTTGGCCTTTGCATTTTCCCATACACCCAGCCACAAGTGCTTGAAACCTTGCTCTCGCGCCATTTGTTCTGCCGTTTTAGCGAGCAACCCTCCAATGCCTTTCCCGTGAATCGAATTATCCACGTAAAGCCGTTGAAGCTCGACTTTGCTCTCAAACTGGTCGATGCAGGGGTCGGAGCTTCCACGGGTAAGATACGAAAATCCGGCCACAGCACCACCTTCGTTGATGGCAACCATGATGTCTATGGTTTCGTCTTCTAGCTCGCTAATAATTGTTGAAGTCGAATATGTTTCTTGGAGATAGATGACGAGATCATCTGGTTTGATGGCGTGGCCGTATGTGATCTCGAACACGCGTCGTCCCAGCTCCGCAATGGCCGGCGCATCAGAGACTTGTGCTTTGCGAACAATGAGGTCCGACTTCTTGGTTGTCGTGATTGAAGCCATTGTAAATCAATGAAAGAAGGGAATACCCGTGTTCGCAGCATGAGTAGCAGAGAAATTCGCGCTCCTTTAATTTGATCGGGATTGAGTCACCTGCCGGGCACGCTAAGCTATGCTCGGTAAAACCACGATCTAGTGCTGACGAATCCATCGCGCTACAGGATCTGTGGGTATTATGGAAGGACCGCGCTAGTTCAGCTCGACGAATCAGGGAGCCGACGGCAATCACTGCCGACTCAAATAGATCAAATGGACGAATAGCCTGGGGCTCTCAAGACGGGATTCAGCACTGCCTAGTTAGAAAAAGGTGTTCTCTATCATGGGAAGACGATGGGTTATGAGATAATATAGCCATATCGTCATTGCAGGGTATATTCAATCCTCAGCGAAGAATGGATAGATAATCACGATTACGCGGCCTCTCTATAATTCTGAAGATGTTAGGGAAGGTCCAGGAATGAAATATGTTCATGTAAAGATGACTATCCAATTATATCCATGTTTAGTTTAATAACATCCCCAATCTGGCTCCAGTGAATACTATACAAATGTTCCAACCATGCAACAAAAGAAAGTTATGTCATTCGAATTTAATATATACCTACACCTTTTCTTCCTGGGTTTCTCGATTTTCAGATGTGTTAATCGGCAAGTGAGCGGCTGGTGGGGGAGAGATGGACCCATCCACCACGGTAGAAGTATCGTCAGCAATTGACTGGGTCTCCTGAGGAGAAGATGTGTTGTTCATTTTTCTGACAAATTCTGCAGACATTGCGGCGTATTTGCATCGCTCGCGAACGCGCGGGCCATATTTATAAAAGATGAAGGGAAATGGCGCGCAGGCAAGGGCCAGAAAGGCTGGGATTGAAGATGCCCAATGAATGCCGAGTTTTGCATACATGCGACCGGTGAACAATGGAAATGCAGCGCCAAAGCAAGACCGCAGGACCGAGTTGGCGGCCAATGCCGATGCAGCGAAAATGGTGTATGAATCAACTAGATAATTCATGATACCAAGGAATACAAGGACAGTGCCAAACCCAAAGAGACTGGCAGCCATGATGCTTACTATCCAGTGGATAGATGGGAAATTTGTCCAAGAGAACCAAAATAGGCCTATGGGCAGTATAATTGCGGCAACCATGGTCGGCGGGAGCCGTGCTTCAGGGGGCGCGACTCCATTGTTTTTCTGACCAGCTCGGATATAACGCTTGTTGTCAGGGATTGTGTAGATGACAGCACCCATCATGCCCACCAACACACCAAGGAATGGGAGACCACCAACACCTTGGTTCCAGCCACGATTTCGTTGATAGACTATCGGGAAAGCAGCGAAAAACATGTATAGAGTTCCATAGATGATAGCCATGTAAATGGATAATATGAGAACAATTGGCTCCTTAAAGAGCAATATCCAAGGGCGGGAAAGTGCCGTTTTGAGTGATTGGCGCAATGTGACCTTTCCTTCAGAATGTTCAACGGAACTAATATAGTGCTTTCCTGTTGTCTTTGATAGTTGCGCAGCTCGTTTGCGGAGGAGCACAGGGGCATAGGTTTCTGGCAAAGCAAGAGAGCAGATGATCCAAATGCCCCCTGAAAAGGCGGCCAAAAACCCCATGACCCAACGCCAGCCTTCTGTCATGCCGAGAAAACCACCAATGATGGGCCCAAATACGGGTCCCAATGACGGGGCAGCTGCAAAGAGGGACATGGCTAGACCTCTTTGTGAAGCTGGGAACATGTCTGCGATAGCACCTCCTGCATTGGTCAGTGGCGATGAACCAAAGGCACCGGCAAAGAAGCGTAGAATCAAGAGAGACTCGGGGTTTTTGGCGCCAGCACAACCAGCATTAAAGGCGGTCATGGCTGCGTATGTACCAACAAATAATATTTGGCGACCAAATAGTTCACTTAGTGGTGCCCATAGCAGCGGCCCAATGGCAAACCCCAGCACGAAAAGCGAGACTCCCAAAGTCGTAACCTCTTGACTGATGTTGAAATGTTCCATGATCTCAGCAGAACCTCCTGTATAGCCAGAGGATACCATGGTCACGGCTAGTGTCGAAACTGCAACGCCCAGGGTGATGAGCCACTTTGTGCTCTGGCTGAAGAGCATAGGATCCCTCGGATCATTGGGAATCCATTGCACCACGTATGGATCATCTTCCGTGCCGGATCCTTGGTATGGGAAGTTGGCGACCTCTGGTGTGATTCCGGTTTGGTCAATCACAATTCTCCAAAAGGGAATTCGCGTTCGTTTGATCGGTTCGCCTTCGTCGATTGGGCCTGGGGATTCAGCCTGCATCGCCATGAGTCGTAGGATTAAATATGCAGCTGTTGAAGAAAGAAATGAAACCAAACTGATTCTGTGTGTCTTTATGTTAATTGAGAGATGATTGCAAAACGCTTTCAATTAAAGACGTGATCTGCATTGGCAACTCAACAGCCTACAGGCAAACAGCAGCTCTTTTATGGCTGCAAGACGGAGGAACTTGGACCAAAGGGGTCGCCGAATGAGGAACACAACCCGGTTGCCGGTATTTGATGGAGTCCGAAATACGTGTACCTTAACTCCATTCCATAAATCCGATCGCTGTAAAATACAATCCAATTGTACTTATGTTAGAATCTGTAGCGACGAAAAACAGACCAGTAACACCAAAAAATTGGCCACATTCTGCGCTGCGAGAATTGGCTCATGAAGAAGTCAACGCTGAGAATTCACAAAACATGATACAAAGGAAGGAAAGCAGTGCAAATGCCCATTTGGACAGATTTTTGCTTGTATTCCCGTCTTGAGAACCGTCACATCTGCCAAGCTGGCATTCAGTATCTCAACTCCCGACAATATGGATGTGGCACTTGGACCCCTGTCATGATTCAGCACAGGGGTCGTGAGTGGAGAGCGCATCATTTAGAGCGTTGTGACGACGAATCGCGTTGCGTTCTCGTTGCTCCACACAAATTTGCGTCCAACTTAATTATGCCGTACTTGGTTCGACTCCCACCTGCTGATTCAAGATTTCCTCGCCATGAAGCCGCCTCTTATCCCGCACCTTGCCTTGCATATGACTCTTCCGGCATGCCAGAAATGCTGGAATTCTCATCCAACCGGCAGAGTGGGCTACGGTTACAATGCAATCCGATCGGTCCGAGCCTGCTGCCGAATCCCGGTCGACGGACGGGGCCAACACGGCTAGCGAGAGCGAATCCCCGGCTCCAGCGGATTTGACTCCAAGGTGGGATGCCCAGGCTGCCGGTGCTGCTTGGATCGAGGCTCAGTTGGAGAGGAAGCGAGCCCGCGATCGCCGTGCGCAGCAAAAGCTCCGCGACAAGCGCATGTCTCGCGTCCAGACCCTCGAGAGCCAGATAGCGACGCTCAATGATGAGCTCCGGGAACTGCGCTTCCTGTGCGAGACTCTGTATCAGGAGAATCAGCAGCTTCACTCCCAGCGGGATAATATTCGCCAAGCTGTTGGATTATGCGACCGTCCGACAGCACTTCGGCATGCAGGACATGCGCATCAATCGCACGACACTCGCCTTGGTCCATGCTTGAGCGCCGACATGAACCCCATCTCTGATGCATCTCGGGCAGCTCCTGGTCTCTTTGTTCCTAACTTGGCCTCTGGTATGGCAATTGCAGGGGATAGTTGTCCTACTCCAAGCAAAGTCAACGTGGATGTTGGGGATTATGCGAGCAGTCCGAATGGCAACTTCAGTCTTGGTCAGGGCCATACTCCCACTTTTGACCCTTCTCTTCACCCATCCAGCGCTCATAATAGCACAAGTCCGGAATCTGATTCGGGGCCTTGGAGTTTCCCACCTATTCATGATGCCAACGACACCCTCGGGACGGAACACATTCTTCCATATCTTCAGCATCCCAATCTTGTCAATGCCTCATCTGATGTTCCTCCGCCGCTCGAAATTATATATGGCTCCGCCGATAATTTCTTGGCAAATATCATTCACCAAGGGCTATTGCGATGGCCCTCGGGAGAGCCTGAACGTCTTGCAATGGGACTGCTCCACTACCAATTGATCAAATGGACAAGCAATCCTACAAAGGCCAGTTTTTCTCGCTTATGTGATTTTCAGAAGCCCGTATATGAGCAAATATCACAACCTCACCACTACTTCATCGACTTCATCATGTGGCCTCGATTGCGCGCCAACATGATCAAGTACAAGCACCTCTACGATCCATTAGATGCCATGAGCATGTTGAACTGTTGCCAAAAGATGAGGTGGCCTTGGCGAAGGCCCTTTCTGCGGCCGAGTGCCCAGGGCACTTTAACCATGTGCCCCGAATTTTACAAAACACTTACAAGTATTGATGGCTGGGGGCTGACGGACGAGTATTTGCGGTATCTAAACCAGTATCCGCAATTATTAGAAGGCATTGATGTGGACGCTGTGCGTTTTCACTTTGTCTAGTTGTATATCCGTGGCTATTTCGATCGAAGAGGCAGCCCTCCCAACTTGTTCGCATGGAATTGCCTTGACGAAGACGATCGGATGGCTCTAGTAGATGCGTTTGCTAGTCCCACTGCCATCTTGATGTTTGATCTCCCCCTGACAAAATACAACCTGATCCTATGTTTTGGAAAGGAAGCCCGGTGCTCTCATGGACCAGGTGTTTTGTTTGCTGATATCTAAATTTATTGTAACCTGGTTTTCTCTTCCTTGTTTAGAGTAATTTAATTGACATGAGAGTAATTATAACATCGCTGAATTCTGATGTCCAGCAACTTGATAAGACGAAGCGAGCAAGCGGCGAAAAAAGGTGTGGGGTGGCGATCGCGAAACTGCCTCAACGACTCATGAATGCAGGTATTGCGCACAAATTGTCTAAAATACGTGATAGGAATATCAGTTCTCAAGATGGAGAGAATGATTCTGCTGGGCAGCCTGAGAAATGAGCATCGGCGTAATCATCGTTTACCAGCTGCTCTTGACAATTATTTCTACCTATCAGCTAGGAGACACTACAAGGCAGTCATAAATTGGGTCTCAAGCCTTTAGCACATAAATCACTACACTAAAACATTAGCCAAGTAAATATCATGAGAGAATATGGCCATTTCTTTCCCTTGATCTACGCAAACCACTTCATTTTACCGACCCGGGGAGACGGCTCAGCTCAAAGATTCTTGCCACCGTAATGTCGTCGCGTGGCTGAACTCAAAGTAGAGGTAGTAGGTTTGAGTGACGTTGAGCTTTTGGGACGACTCAAGAGGGTGCATGTTCGAGATTCCTGGCAAAATGTCTCGCTTTCTGGGTCCCGGCGCGATGGGATTACGCGGAATTGCAGGGTTGAGCAAGCAGCAAAATGATCATGAGGCCATGTACGTGATTTTGGGCAAAATTCCCATGTTCAACTTTAAGCAGAAAGAGAGGATAAAAGATGGATTAAAATGAGTTTTTGCTGTCATGCAGATTTGACAGTGGTAGCACGAAGACGTGGAGTCTAGAACTCTCGAGATTTTCGCCGGAGCAGAAAGTTGGAAGGGCCACTTGATAAATACAGATAATGAAATGGGAAGTTTGTGTATCGGGCTAGTATGAATTTCTGCTTCTTACCTGCCTGGACGCTTGTCATGACGCCGCCCTTGGGAACTTGGGCACGTTTTCAGCGCCAACCAAAGTAATTTTTTGTCTGGAATGAAAACAACGGGCCATCGTATTTTGTGATGGGGCTTTACATCAACCATAACTTCATCGATAATGGATTTGTATCATGATAAAAAAGGCGTGACTGGCGATATGAGCAGCTATCGGGGAATAATTTTGTTAATGCATACAACCAACAATCACCAGCGGCACACAGTACCGGCTTCCATGATGAATCTCTCATGTAAATTCATGTCTCCGCCCATAAGCTCCTAGCGGTAACCTTGCGCGACAACCCACTTAACCCTTTCCGGCCCACCAAAATATTAGATATACTGTAGGCATTCCCATCTTTTGCGTGCAACGCATATTTGACCCGGCAAAATTTTGTTGACATGGTAACTTTATTACCCCCTTAAAAATTGTGCGTAGCACAGGTATCGCAGAAGCCTGGTGATTTCATCTTGGCCATCTCCGATTGCCTCGAGCCGTCATATTTGATGGTCTGTATCGGTGATTCCACCAAACATCCCATGTTATCGCACTTGTGACAATTATGATCGGCTTAAAAGCTTACAAGGCAAGTAAGACTTTGCAGATAGGCCGCTTCTCTGGTCTGATTTGAACAGCATTAACTGATGGATCCAGGCAGTGGAATGGACATTATTTGCGATCGCGTTCTTTACTGTTGTTCTTAAAATCTCAGTCCAAATTTGGATAAGAAAAACATACCACTGGGCATCAAATATCCTCCTTATACTGGGTGTTTTATTCTTTCTCAGTTTCCTGATTGTGGATGCCTGGTTCTATAGCCTTCCTGCCGATGTGCAAGCGAACTATCAGTCTAATCCCGACATCGTCAGGGTATGGGGTCATGTTATTACTCCTGATATTGTGCTTAAATTGACTGACAATAGTGCTTTCTAGCTGTTCTTCATTGACAACATACTCATTGACTTGGTCTACTATCTACCTCGATTTAGTCTTTTGATGTTTTACTATGAGCTGTTTCCTATATCCGAAGAAAGGTTACGGTTCTGTCTCTATGCTACTATTGCTTACTCCACATGCGCCTGTTTAGCTACTGGGTTTCTGCATTTGTTTTGGTGTGGTAGCAATTTGTCTGAATTGTGGTAAGTAACTAAGAGGTACGTATAAAATTTGAGGCTAAGGGGTTATATTCAAAGGAAAACCAGTGATACCTGTTTGTTGGGGGGTGCGCCAAATCTTTGGTACATTGGATGGGCCCTCAATTTGGTCTCTGAATTGCTTGGTTTAGGGTTAGGGTTAGGGTTAGG
>NAJI01000616.1:0-64494 GCA_002179835.1 Calonectria leucothoes
AAGGCTTATTTTATCCCTCTTTTTGGCACCTAGTGCAAGCATAACGTGTGACAATTGCATATTTCAATTATTTTCCAGGCTTCAAATTCTGTTCTATTTATCTTGGCCTTTCGGCAAACTGTATGCAGCATTTGTAGAAGCCGTTGTCGCAGAGCATTTATGTTGCGATGCTGGATCGAATATCGCAGAGATGATTCTGACAGCTGAGTTTTGCAAGGGAATGAAACATGCTTATTGATGCTTGTTGGCTAAGCTTTTGTTAATTGAGCCCAACCGCCACACATCCAACTTGTAGTCAGCGCTAACAACGCCGCTCAGCTCATCCAGCCCCCATCCTCCGACGCCACAACAGCTCCAGAAAATGGGAAACCCGCGCTAAATGTCTATTTTCTCACTCTTCTTGAAGCCTTCTAGTTGTTTGGATAGGTATATAATGAGTGAGGGCGTCGTCAAAATATTGCCTCTTGTCGACACCAACATCACTCAACAAACTCACAATTGAAAACTTGACTATAATCTTGAAGAATAATTTGCTCACTCTCCTCTTATCGCTATGAAGTCCGCACTCCTCCTTCTCTCTGGAATTGCCGCCATCGTCTCGGCCCTTCCTCAGACCTCGGGCCGCGAAAACATCCAGCGTCGGTCACTGGAACGTCGCATTGTGGACGAGGAATGTGCCTCTGTCATCGCAAGCTGCTGTCAATCCAGCATTAATTGCGATCGAGCTGGACAAATCTCCAGCACTCGGTTCATTACGGGTTTTGGGTTCCTCGACTGCACCACAATCCCGGTCGTCTTCGCAGATTTCCCAGATCCTATCAGAGAGTACTGCAACGATGTTCAGGGTCCTCTTCTCGGGTTAGTAGCCATGTCTTTTACATCACTTCGAAGCCAAAACCTAATTTTAAAACGCATAGACCGCCTCAGTAAATCGACAGCTGGCTTGATTTGGAGTTGTCTGGAGCGTTAGGCTGGGGGAGTCAAGTTTGAGGCCAACGAATGTCCTTTTTGCAGTGTCACTCTTCTTGTCTTGTATCGTGTGAAGACTGCTGTTATTTGCAGGGAGTGGTGTTGGACCTTGAGTATTAAGATGTACATAAGATTGACTTATTTATTCAACTTTGTCAGAATTCTTCCACCGTGACTTGTGCTTTAACAAAGGCTGGAAGGAAGGTGTGGCGTTGCCACAAGCCGAAAATCATATAATATTCGCCTGTCGAATTATTGGCCGCTACAGACTGCACTTTGGATCGGGCTCGTCTCAGTCCTCAGTTTTTGAAATGGGGCCAGCTTCATAGCCTCGCCGGTGAGGCTGCATGGGAGAACGAAATAGAGATCCCACACCAACAATAATTTAAATCCCCACTGCACTAGTTCTTCATAAATAACTTGACAGCTTGACCGTTTGACAGCACATTGCAGCTGGTACGCGGTGGTGGAAATTCATTATTAAAACAGGGCTGCGGATAGGCCCCTGTCAAGGCTGTGGCCTCACAGCGCTAAAATTGTGTTGAGGAAGCCAACTGCAGCATTTTGCCTGGTTTTAAGGCCTTGGCCAATCTCACCATGCGCTACTGTCCCCACTCTTAGCTCAGCCCTGTTGGTGTGCTGATAATGCGGTCGCCGTTTTGGTAAAACTGTGCATCTCCGCCCGAATGTGAATCGGCGAGGCGGTCTACAACCACACCAACTTTTGGGAGGAATTTGCAAGAAACGGAAACTTACAGGCAAACGGCGCATTTAATAGACCAGTTCATGTCTAAGTCCCTATCTTGGAGAGCAGTATGCCCTGGACTCACAAAATTGGAGCCGTCCGGTTGGTGGCGCAGCCTCATTAAACGTGCCCGAGAAGACGGCGCCCAACAAGGCAACTTTTTTCACCGCCTTTCACATGCCAGCGACATTCCTCCTGGTCCGTTCCAAGTCAAGAAGAACCCTAACTTTGGGCACCATGGCTGCAGACAAAAAAGTCTTGCGTCCAATGATGTGCGTCAGACGTGGCTTTTGGCCCGGTGTGCTTTTCATCCACGAATTGGAGCCTGCCATCTGCATCTGGCACGCCATGCCACGCACTTGTAGCGGTATAAACAAGGCGAACAGAGATCTTTTTCACGAAAAGAACCCTGCAAATGAAAGAAGACGAAAAGGGCCCTTGCACTGCAGCAAATGAATTCTTAATAAATAAATATCCTACAATTTTCGCTCCCTGTTCGTTGTCCTATAGCTGACATGCTATATATGTTCATGCAGCCTTGGATCTTCTGATCAGGCATCGTTTGTCTACTTCGCAATTTTTATCAATCTTCCCCAAGGTTTCTGTGAAAATATGCCCACCGATTGGGCCAAGTATGAATCGGAGATTCAAAAGGTCTATTTTGACCAGGACCAGACCGCCGAGGCCACAATCAATCATATCAATCAGAAGTATGGCACCGATATCAGGTAAGGCTGTACCCACGACACCAAGTCCGACAGTGCTCTTACAAGTCAAAAGCCTCAAACAGTTCAAGGCAAAATTCGGGGGCTCGAAGAATTTCCGCAAAGGCGATTTAGAGCAGGTATACGACCTAGTTAGCGAGCGGCATAAACAAGGCAAATCTTCTGAAGTTTTCCTCTGTGGCCGACGGGTGGATCAAACACGTATCCAAAGACGCCTTGAACAACTCGAAAGAGACAGAAAGAGGAGGAAAACTGACAAGAAACCCCATGGTAAAACCCCATTCTAGTAAAGTCGGCGTTCCTTTCTAATTTTCAGCGGTAGATCCAACCCCCCGTCTGGAGCTCGAACAGCGAATCGAAGTAAGGACTCCTGTTCAATCGCAAACGGAAGATGCAACTAGAATTCTGGAAAGCGTGACGGGGAGTCCAGAGCCCACCAGTCCCATTGAACCTTTCGATGAGGATGATTTAAGCAACATGGAAATCAATCCAGATTTGACACTGTCTGGCCCTGATACAAATCAACCGGGTCACCGATTAACCATCGGCATTGATGCTCAATCAAGCTGCTGCAAACGCAAACGTGCACAAAGCATGAGAACAGCGCCTCTCTGTACACGACAGGGTATAGAAAATACAGTGGTCTCGCCTTGCTTTCCACAAAGAGTACAATTCTTGGACAGGCCATTTGAAGCATGTTGGAATTCATTTAGTACAAGATCACTGCTCCCAAGATATCATGATGATGTTTTCGTTAATAATTGACTTGATAATCTAGGGATTCCCATCAGCATTGAGACCTCTCCAACAGTTGATTGGGACCATGTCTTCTTTCCTCATTCTTGTTTTGAAGTTGACTTGCTCGAACCTAAGCGAATGAATACGTTTTTGAATATCGAAACGGATCCCCGAATTGCAAAGTTTATTGCCACTCTTTGTCTGAGACACAGGGAAGCTGATAATGGCCTTCACTTTGACTCCAGCAATCGAGCTCTATTCAACCGCCTTATCATTACCATAAAATACCTCGTTGCCAATCGATTGCTTTCCAACAAAGAGCTTATCAAACTCCTGGAATGGAGATCAAACGAAGGACTCGTTGAGCAGTTGTTCGATAGCCTCCAAGCCCATTCGTCTGTATCTAGCAGTTTGGTCCACGAGCTTCTTTCAGCCATCGCAGATACACTCGAATACATCAATCTAGTAACCGAACGAAAAAGACAAGTGGCATTAAATCTCATCGGAAAAGGGTCAGCTCGATTGATTAATCTCATACAAGCGGCTGATTACCGCACCATGCGAAGTCCGCTCGGTGGAAGGCTGTTGGTTTATGCGGCGACATCTGGAAATCTGGACCTCACAAAATTGCTGCTTTCCCGTGGGGCCAGTGCCAATTTTATACCATCCTGGTCTTGTGGGAATGCAAGATATCTGCCCACACCACTCTGTGCCGCCATCTCCAACAGTCAGATGGATGTTTTTCAGCATTTGACCGCGAATGGGGCAGATGTCAATCTGACCTTTAAAAGAAAGGGCCAAACGTCAACTGCTCTCACACAAGCAATTTCGGAATGCAACGTTTCCATGGTAAAAGAATTGTTGGAATGTGATGCAAAAGTGCTGCAAGTTCCAATCATCCGCGGTAAAAGCATTCTTGAGTTTGCGAGGAACAATTCGCTGCCCATCTATGAGCTGCTGCTCGAGCATATCGAGGTGGACCCGGCAACAGACGACGGAATGCTTCCAGTGCTCGTGGCTGAGGCGGCTGGGAAAGGAAACAAGGCTCTGTCGGATTTCCTCCAAGGGAACAGCATTACCCAACAAGAGGTTCTGGAGGGCGGGCTATGCCACGCAGCTAAGACAGGAAATACACCCGCATTGGTGACACTATTGCGAAGAGGCGTTGACGCCAATGCGCAGAAGTATGTTGCCAATGGGAGTGCCAAAGACGCCATTCCGACTTCAAAGGATCCATGCGAAGGCTCCAGCCGTAAGAGTCCTCTCTGCGCAGTCTTTGATATTCACTTCGATTCAAAATATGCTGCCGACGCTGTCTACCTTTTGGTAACATCCGGAGCAAATTTATGCCAGGACAAAATCCTTAAAATCTGCCGTCGCGCTACTCATCTACGACAAAGGCAAATGCTGGGCGCCATGGCTCGGGCCAATTCGATGATGACTGAAGTTGGCCCAAGTGCGTTGGAGTTGTATGCAAGCATTGGTCGCATAACAAAAGTCGGACATTTACTTGACAGGGGTATTAACATCAATGCATACGGAATGGGGGGTAGGAGCGCTCTGCAAGCTGCCTCGTTTGGCCACTATTCAAAAAATGGGCAGCATCTTGCACTTGTGCTGTATCTCATCGGCCGAGGAGCCGATGTGAATCTCGCTGCGAATGACAACGAAGCCGAGACCGCGCGCCACCAATGGTTTCGCACCATGACGCAGATAAAGGAGGACTGGAATGATCCCATACCCAGAGTCGAATGGATCTTCTGGAGACTTACAGCGCTTCAGGCGGCGGCTGCGGGAGGCCAGGGCGACATTGTGGATTGTCTCCTCGAAGCTGGGGCGACAGTCGCTGCTCCGCCGGCCAAGACAACAGGCTTTACCGTCCTTGAAAGCGCTGCCTATGCGATGTTTAGAGGAAGCGGGTGCTCGTCACGGAATATTTCTACTTTTCGAAAACTGCATTTCCTTGGTGCACCCATCAACCGCACAGATGGCGTCGATTGTCTTGTTCTCCATTTCCTCGTTCTTGCCAACAGCCTTGACTGCCTCAATCTAGCACTCAGTGCGAAGGCGGACACAGAGAGCAGATTGAATCCACATGACCGAATTCCATCTCAGGACGATGACATGGCAAATAAATATCCAGACATGACGCCGTTTCAAATTGCGGCTACTGATCACAACCTGGATGCCATGCAGGCTCTTCTCCAACACGGCGCAGACATGAATGCACCGGCGTCCAACATTTACCGTGGCCGAACAGCGTTGCAAGCGATTATAGATGACCATGATATCCCCAAACATGGGTGCAGCACTGAAGACGCAACCAATTTCCTTTTGCGGGAGGGAGCCGACATAAATGCCCCCGGCAGCGACAACTATGGCCGCACCGCTCTGCAAATGGCCACTTCTCAGCCGACGCCAAACATAGATCTCATCGCTCTCCTCTTGGACAAGGGCGCCGATATCAATGCCCCGCCCGCAAAACGAGGTGGCCTCACAGCTCTGCAGGGCGCCTCCATATCCGCATACGTCAACCTTGCACGCATGCTGATCCTGCGCGGGGCCCACGTCAACGCGCCAGCGGCCCCCGAAGAAGGACGAACCGCCATCGAAGGAGCAGCCGAGCATGGAAGGCTGGACATGGTTAGGTTGCTGCTTTATCATGGGGCAGGCTTGGACGATGACGCGCAATTTGCAAGAGCCAAAGAGTTTGCTGAGAGGAATGCGAATTTCGACGTGGTGGACCTCCTGGATAATTGGCAAAAAAGCCCCGACAAAAGTTATCTGGCTTTTGAGTCTGTGTAAATGCGGTGGGGGGTTGAAGAAAATGTACTAATAAACTTGCAGAACTATCTACTCCTAATTTTAATTCATTTTAATTCGTAAATTCTTCACAATCACGCTGAAGCCAACAATGTTGCATTTTCGCCCTTGTGCATCTCAAAGCCCACATAATACCAGCCATGATCCCCTACAACTTGGCGATATCATGATAACGATGCATTTGGTTTCTCTGGCCCGCCACGTGTCTTACATCTAAAACTGCCAATGCTATTCTCGATCAAATTAAATGTGGTACAACTTTCACAAAACGAAATACGGAAACAAGCGAGAAAATGGAACAGTTTGCCGGCGTGACAAATCACCGGGAACGGGGATCCACATTTGACCGCCGCACCCCCGATCGCATTTCTCCACCATGACCAAGCCTCGCCAAAGTTGGCCCGCGTTTGAAGCTGGAAGATGTACTTGCAAAAATTTGCAATATCTTCATGACAGATTGCTTTCTCTAGAGAGGCTATAAAACCACCAAGGTCGGCCTCCTGAGAGTTTTCCTGACACTCCAGACAATTCCCGACAATCTTCCGAGACACCTCACAATACAGCATTCATACAGCTGAAAAAGAAGGACTAAACCTTAACTTTTTGAAATCTGTCCTACTTTTGCATCCTATTCCTTCGAAATCATGTCCAAGATCATTACAGTTATTGGCGGCACTGGTATCCAGGGAGGCTCTGTAGTCAGAGCTTTCCTTGACAACCCGGCCTACGCCGTCCGGGCCATCACCCGCAACTCCAAGAGCGATGCCGCCCGAGCCCTGGCAGACAAGGGCGTTGCCGTGGTCGAGGCAGACATCAGCAGCGTCGATTCGCTTCAGTCCGCGTTTGCGGGGAGCCACGCCATCTTTGCTGTGACCAACTTCTTCGAGGTGCTGCCTGCTCTGGGCATCGAAAAGTCCATGGAGAGGGAAACCCAGCTGGGCATCAACCTCGCCAAAGCTGCCGCTGCGACTGAAACACTGGAGCACTATGTGTGGTCGACTCTGCCCAACGCGCGACAGAACACCGGCGGCAAGGCAGCGGTGCCGTACTACGACAGCAAGAACCGTGTCGACGACTACATCCGGTCCACACCGGCACTGCTGAGCAAGACAACATTCTTGTGGCTAGGCTGGTACGCCAAGAACATCCAGTACCCCATCTTCCTCCCCAGCCCCATCAACACCATGGACGGCAGCAAGTCCTACGTGCAGCTCATTGGCGTGCCGCCGTCGACCCCGCTCCCCATTCTAGGCGACGAGAAGGTCAACCCGGGGCTTTTCGTCAAGGCCATCCTGGAGCAGCCGCATAAAACCCTCTCTGGTAAATGCGTGGCCGGCATTGTCGGATACCGGACCTTTGAGGAAAACATGGCGCTCTTTGCCAAGACCCAGAACATTGAGGCGCGCTGCGTGCAGATCAACAGAGAAGACTACGCCAAGCTGTGGCCTGTGTGGGGCGAGGTTATGGATGCTTCGCATTACTACTTCGAAGTGGCTGGTGTACAGGGCTTTGCGAGCAGTGAGCATGAGGTTCTTACAAAGGATGATTTGGATGTCAAGGGATTGATCGGGCCGGCCGAGGCGTTTGCAGCCATGGGCGCTCTGTACTGAGAGAGGATGGATTGGTGAAACATACAGTATAGCTAGCGTAATGATAGTCGCTTCTCAGTTGAATAAGTATTACTTTTGCAAATATGACAATTTATGTGCAAATCGTTGGTGACTTGTCTGGCAAAAGGGATGGACGAGCACACGTCCACAAAGTAGTTAGACTACAGCTTCCACCTTCGCATGACGAAGATTACACATTCAAGTGTTATAATAAAAAGAGCAATATAATTCCGAGTTTAAAAGGCGAAAGGGGTGCGAAGGCGCAATCCTACGTACTGTACATGTCCATGGATTGCAGTTGCCTCACCAGAGCGAGCTTGCGAGGACGGCCCGCGGCAGCGCTCCCGGAGGGCCGCCGGAGGCAATACCTCAGGGCCATAGGCCATGCGCACTCCTAACAAGTGCGAGTGACTCTCAAGAAGACTCGGGATCGTCATCAATCGACATTTGTCAGCAGCGCCGACAGGATCCACTTTTGACCGCAGCTATCGTCGGGATCCACATATGCCCGCCGCAGAGTAGCACTTGGTGACAGGGTTCGCATGTGAGGACTCATCAGGAATACCTTTCTGCGATAAGGTGGTGAGGGACAGCCTGGGACATGAACTGTTATAGCCTTCGAGATGGCAGTCGATTCTTATGAGTTTGAAGGCGTGCAGTTGGTGCAAGTAGTAAATCTAGAAATCTTCATCAACGAGGGCAAGCACATGCGCTCTTTTATACTTCAATATACTAGTCTATCATCCGGTATCCTACACTGCCATGGTCTTGTATCGTTACACATTATACATGGCGATGGTGTCTACACCCTTGCAAGGGATCAATAACAATTTCTCAAAAGGATCCAACCTCCTGGGCGTAGAAACCAGCCAGAGAGCAGTAAATATCTCGTACGACACCACCGACTCGGTTTGGGAGTTATGTCGATGGTCCCCCTTGGAATCCCAAGATGCCAATGCCGTCGACACTGGTAACTGGGCTAGTATTGGAAACCCAACGCAGATGCCTTGCCTGAAGAGGGAATTGACGCCATAAAGCAAGTAGACGATAATTACGGTGCGCCTGATGCTTTCTGCAAGAACCCACGTCCGCCAATCATCAAGCTTTCCAGTCTCAATTTCGGCTCGGGAGCGAGCGAGGAGCTTCAAGGACCAGTTCATGATCAACGTCTGCTGCTGCTCGGCCATGGCCCGCTGCTCCATGGTGCCATGGAAGAGGCGTATGATTTGAAACAGGGCAGCCGCCTGGAGCCGGGCCAGTTCCTCCAGAGGCGTCATATTGTCGGTGAACTTGAGCAGCTGGAGAAACTCGGCATCGATGATTCGAAACAGCATGGCTCGGTTGTCATCGTTGATGAAGCAGCAGGCAGACGCCACGCCAAATGCGGCGCGTATCGGCGGCGGCATCGAGTCGCGGTACAGCTCGTCGTGGATAAAGACAGTCTTGGAGCGCTGGGCAAAGTCTCGCGGCAGGCTCTTGAGCTGGTCCACCATCCACTGCCAGGTCTCGGTACTACCTTGCACAGGCTGGGGCTCGCCGAGAGGGCCCACGAGGTCGGGTATATATGGCGGGGTGGGTGATGCATTGGCTAGCAAGCTGGTGACTGACGGGCTCGGGCTTGGTGTAGACGCGAGGTCAGAGAGGTCTCCGTATTGGGCGAGGATAAAGTCGGTAACAGCGTCCAGTTCAAGGCGAGCCGGGGCGGGGCCATGCAGTGCTTCCACCACAGACGTCAGCGAGCCATCGGGTCCAGCCCCAGCGGTGCCAACCATGTCTCGCCGCCTTACATCACGAGCGCGGCGGGCGGGCGCATACACATATTCGCACGTCTTGCCCGTCCTGTGGCAGGTGCCGCACGTCGGATAGCCAAAGTCGCATTTCCGACGGCTCTTGAAGCATGCATTGCAACTTTTGCGTCGTAGCGACATTTCATGAACCGGTTGACGAGGCCGTGAATCGATGTCGGTGATTTTCCATCGTGTCAGCACAAGTTTAGGACGGTGATTAGGTGCTTATCACGTGTGGGACGATACCCGCTTTTGAGTCGGCATGCTGACAGTGGCACTGAGACGAAATAGCCCAGTCCAAGTATTTGTTTGACAAAGATTGAATAGACTGGCAAGGAGAGGATTGGAAGAGACAACCAAAAAAGAAAGAAAAAGAAAAGAGAAAACACTGGAAAATGCCACAAGACAGGTGTCGCAGACACGAGTGCCACGCGAATGAATATTGACCCAAGTGTCCGTCTTGTTGACATGACAAACGGCATGGCATTGCTGAAAGTGCAGTGAGCGGGCATGGAAATTGCCGGCAGGCCAAGGCCGGGGTAGGGCCCCTGAACCCCATAGGGCTGGCGGGGAGCCAATAGGCTTAATTTTTAGCATTGGCAACCATTGCTCTCCCTGTGCTAGCCCGTCAGCCGCACCACGAGGTGCCCGAATGGAGGCTCGTTCTTGGTCGACAGCGTGCTAATTTTAGAGGCCACCGACTCTTAGCACCGGCATTTGTTTGTTGAGAGTCTGCAGATTCACCACGCGCGCTGCCACATGTCCAGGTGGCGCCCGTGTCTCGCTCCCAGCCTCTCCAGTCGACGACCGGTGCCGGGACTAGACGGCCTTTTTCGGGTCTGGACCGCCCGGTGGCAGCATGTTTCTCGTATCAAGGACCGTGGCTGCTCTTCATCAGCCAGGCCTACGTCTAGTGTGCAGCCCAATGGCTGAGAGAAATAGGGAGCTGAAAAAACATGTATAAAAGGGTGGCCCATCAACCCCCAAGACACCCATCCATCCATCCCACCATTCTCGAGACAGCTCCCCAGCTTTGTCCAACCGCCAACATGCAGATCAAGGCCCTCCTCCTTTCGATTGCCGCCACGGGCTCCATGGCGGCGGGCATCAGCAAGCCGTTCGAGGCCGTGGCCATCGCGCCGGGCACGGGCATCCACCTGAAGCCGATCCAAGCCGGCCGCGGGGGCTTCTACGTCAACCTGCCGACCATCAAGGCCAAGTGCGACGCCAAGTCGGACGAGACGGCGACGCTGCAGATCAGCGACGACGAGCTATTCCTGTACAACAAGAAGCTCACGCAGCGCGCCTACATGGACCGCTCGGGCATGGGCCACGGCATCCTGGCCTACGCCGCGAACCAGGGCCCCGTGGGCGGCCGCCTCGAGACAAAGGGCTGGAAGGTCAACACGGCCGGCAACCTCGTCTTCCAGCCCGCCGGCCAGCAGCCCCAGAGCAGCTTCCTCGCCTGCCCCGGCGCCGTCAGCGGCGGCTGGCACCTCTTCATCAATGTCGGCGAGGCCGGTCCCCCCGGCGTGGAGGGCTGCAAGCCCGTCGACTTTCACGTCATCTACAGCAGCAAGCCCAACAGCTGCGCTTACACGACCTAGGAGGATGCAGCAGCCGGATGATGAGCGAATGGAATGGGGATGAATGGAGCGATTAGACCTTTTATGGCTACTAGATTTGGTGGACACGATAATTTCTTTTACATAATATGCCAAACAATTTATGATTCATGATTTTGATTTAATGCGCTGTGAATGATTGACTGAGGGCAAGTAGTCTCCAATTGTGAGTGGAAACTGGTGCGTGACACTGTGTTCATGTTGCCAGCTGTGATCGTCCCAACACCTGCCCATCCATGAATAGCATCAGTCAAGGCGACACAAACACGACGTTTGCACAGCATATCATATGAATCACCGCCTGCTCCGTCACCTGGAATCCTGTATCCCATCACCCTCAAGCACATGATTCTACACCATTCTAGCACAATGTCGGGATCAAAAGCTTCCAAACAATGGATTCATTCTAATGTATATAAAACAGGGTTGGACACGCCAACAAGAATTTTAGACAAGATATTTTACACCCTTCCATCATTATGGCATATCCATGCACCCAATCTATTCATAAACCAGCCAAACCCCCGTTGGCGGCGTCCTGGTATCATCCATTCCAAAACCCACGGTGCGCCCCTCCAAACCCGGGACCCTAATAGACAAAGGAAAGAAGAGAAGAAAAGAGAAGAAAATTTGGTGTTACAGTAAAAAATATAAGGATGATTCAATCATCGGCATCAGACGGTAAAGACGGCGCTGGAGAGGGGCGAGCACACCTTTCCTGCAACGTTGAAGCTTCGTCGGTCGCAAGGCTCGCGGCCCATGTCGTTGCCGGCGTCGTTGCCGACCCACCAGGCCGAGAGGATGCCCTGGGCATCATCGTGGTTGGCCGTCTTGTACGTGTTGATGGAGGTGCCCGAGGCGTTGGCCAGCTTAAAGTGCTGGCTGCCAAAGCACATGGACACAATCTCGCGCGCAATGACCGAGTCGGGGATGCTAATGCGCTCCATCGGGTACGAGTTGTCCGTCTTGTTGAAGAGCCAGTTGGAGACGAGGGTCAAGGACCCGCGCTCCGCGGGCGCCTGCTGCAGAACGGCCGGCAGCGGAGGCGGCGTCGGGAGCTTGGCCAGCGCCGCCTGGTGCTGCTGTCGCTGCTGGGGCGGGATCGTGGGCGAGTCGAGGGGGGGCAGCACCGTTCCGGGGACCTTGGGGCGGAAGCAGTTGGAGATGTGCGTCTTTTTGGCCTTGGGCTCGACAGCGGGAGCAATAACGGCGGGAGCGGGGACGGCTAGGGTGGAAGCGGGAACGGCGGGAACACGGGTGGGAGCCGCAAGGTCATCCTGGACAACGTCTTCGGCCATCAAGCCGACCTTGATGACGGCCGTGTCGCTCTTCTTGGCCGACTCGCCGGGCACCGTGTAAGCGCGGGAGCGGCCGTTTCCGCCGGTGAGCGTCAGCGAGGAGTTGTTCTTCTGGTGGTGGATAAACGGGATGCTGGGCACGGGCTCGGCCTCGTGCGAATCGCGGTTGGGCGAGTTGGGAAGGCTCTGGGGTCCCTCGACGAGGTAAATCTCAATCGTCGTCTTGCCGGAGTCGAGCATGTTGGTGGCCGAGGACCATCGGCGGTGGTGCTTGCGGGACTCGGCCGGCGGCGGCGGCGCGGGGAGCTGGGCGGGCTCGACGATGACGGGCACCAGCTCGACCGTGGGCGTGGGCGCGGCCTCGACTACGGGGGCGCTCTCGAGACGGTCCAGAGTCTGGGCTCTGGGCTTGGCGCGCCGCGTGCTGAACTTGCTCCGGAGCATGGTCACGGCCGGCGAGTCCTCGCTGGAAGCCGTCGTGGGCGTGGCGGGGTGCGACTGCAGCGGCCTGGGCAGCGAGGGGGCTGACAGCGGGCGAGGCTGGCTCTTGGGTTCCTCGCAGACAATGCCCGACGACGACGACGACTGGATCACCGCCTTTTCATCCGCTTCGTTGGACAGCTCGCGTGTAAGTTCCTCGTTTTCCAGTCGTCGCATCGTAATGGAGTCCAGCGTGGGCTCGTGCGTGGCTTCCTTCTTGCCGGAAGAAGGCATGCAGAAGAAGAATCGGAGAACCGATGCCCAAGTGGGCTTCTTGTCGGCGGCGGCGGTAGTGAGGTTGGACATGTTGATTTGATTCCTTGACTAACAAGAACTGAAACGAATGTGGTGTAATAAAGGAATGTGGGCCGGGGAGTAAAGGCGAAAAGAGCGAGCAAGCGACGTCAAGCCGGAGAGACACGAGCAAACGAACGAATGAATGAATGAATGAATGAATGAATGAATGAGTGTGGGCAAACAAACCAGTCAAGGCTCGGCCAAGTTGGAAGCAGGAATGAACAGAAGGCGTCGGTTGACCAGAGCAGGAGAAAAGGAAGCCATAACGAAGCGGGATCCGGGCCGCCTTTATGATGGCGGCAGAAGGAGCATTGAATTGATTAATTAGATGACAATGACATTGTCCACACGAGCAGCCGGTGCGGGAGCCAGCCAGGCGGAGACGACGGGCGGAGACTGGCGGACGAGGGAGCTCTGGCCACTGCTCAAAGGTCGACTTGGCGCATTGCAGTGCCATCGTGGCGCAAATCACAGCGGCACTACGCTGCAAGTGGCAACCCCGGGGGGGCGTGTAGGGGGCGTGCAGGCGTGCCTCTCTCCGCAAAGCTCAACGCTCTGTCGTTGCTTTTTTGTTTCCTGCTTGCTTCTTCTGCCTCTGTCGTCGCCGCCTTTCATCCCATATCCATGCGCGCACGGCACAGTCTCGGCCAAAATACAAAGCTTGCGGGAGGCCATGCGTTTGAGACACAGCGGCCGGCCAGAGCTCGTCGCCTTGTGATTCGCGCGCAGAGGCCCTTTTGCGGTTGCGCGACAGAAGGGGTCAACCATGTTCTGAGCTGCGCTTTCATCTTGTCTTTACGGCCAGTGCAAAGAGTACGGACGGGTAAAAGGCAGCGCACCCATCTGGTTGGACAGCCGCGATTCGGGATACCCTTCCCTGCGTCGTATGTACTTTGCTCTTTTTCTCCTGGCCATTCACACAAGAGCTGCAAGATATTTGGCCGGCGCGCCGTAGTGCACTGATGGCATCGGCGCCTGAGCGCACCCGATGGTCGGTTCCATCTATATTAAGGGCACGACATGGGATGGACCTCTGCTCCCAGGGTCCCCCGCTAACGGCCTCTGCGGCTCTCATTAGCCTTGCCAGTGCTTGCGTGCGCGCGGGTTCGTGCCCAGCTCATCTTGTCCGATTCGGGCCCACCGATGTGCTGTGGCCCATTCAGCGACGATTGCCAGATCAGCCTCCGGGACAAGCTGCGATCACTCTTGGCAGGGCCCTCCCCGGGTGCGCATGAGAAAATCGGATGATGGGCTCGGCTCCGCAATCTTGATTGATTAATTGCCAATATAGATCACCTTCACCTTTTTTTTTTAACTCTGGACAAAAGAAAGAAACAAAACAAGACATGCATTTCAGCACACATGCACACACACCCATGTCCAAGACATGCCGCCATCACCACTTCAACACCCTGCTACCCTTTGCATCATCACGCAACGCCCATCGAAGCACTAATCTACGTAGCCTCGGAGAGATGCACTCGGGCAGACCGCTCTGTAACAACCCGTCGCTGCACTAGACTGCTTCCCAGGCTTCTAGGGCCGGCTGAGAACTCGGGGTCGTTGGCTGCTGTATGGATTTAAAAAACCCACGGACGGGGCCCTCGTTGCTGGCCTCGTTAGTGGCAACGGTGACGCTAATTTGAGCCTGCGGCGGGCCAGAGGGGCATTGAGCAATCACGGGCACCATTTTTGTTTTTTATTGGGCTCTCTTGCGTTTTGTTTGTTTTAGTGGTCAATTCTCAAATTTTCACTTTATTCCCTTGCTTTTTTCTTCCTTCTCATTTGTTACGGTTGCAACGTCGCAGTTGACCACCTGTCTCCCGTTGCTTTTTCCAGTGTCTTTTTCTGCGTGGCAACGGGGACGTGCTGCTGTGGCTCTTTTAATTACACGGGCTGCGTGGCGTGGCGGCTGGCCAAGCTGATTGGCCCGCCGGACTCAACTCACACATGGCTTTGCCAATAGCGCGCAGCAGCCTCGCTGCCAGCCGCCAAAACAGAAGACATCCGTTGGTTTGGAGCGAGCTGCGTCGCTGAGTCAGCTGTTTTTGGTTTGGGGCCGGCTTGCGTGCATTTTGTCCAGATTCGCGAAATGTTTCAACCGCAAAACGACGCGGCTTGCGGGGTTGAGATTGGTAGTTTAGACCACAACCACCTAGGCTACGCACTTGTTGCCGTCTGCACTCGCAATGCTTCCCAACTTGTACCAGGCTCCCCTCGACGATGCCCTGAGGAAGCAGGCCGAGGCCGATCCCTTTGGCACCGTCACTCTGTGGACTTACTTCAACAACAGCCTCGCCGAGGCAGCCCGTCGTGTCGTTTCTCCACTCGGCGAGGATGAGATTCGGAAAATTGCCCAACTCGATCTGGTCTATGCGTCCATTTTGGCTTTCGCTAACAAGCCAAGTGCAAGTGCTGCCCTGGACGATCAAGGTGGGTTCTTCAACTGTCACGTTCCATGAACCTGGTCGAATCTGATGCAGAGCAGCCAAGGTGTTTTTCATCAAATCCTTGAACCGATGTGTCATTAGCAACCCAGACATTGTCGAGGGCTCAGTGACGTGGATGCAAGAGGATACAGGCGTTTCTGTCATGGACTCTTCCCTTCTCCCGATCCTGCTGGCAGTCACCATCAAGCATCATAACCATGCCGTGCTTGAGAAGCTAGCTGCCCATCCCCCTTCTCCTGGCCGGGGCATCTTTGATTTCGCCTCTTCCCTAGTTGTATCGCGGCTCAAGTCGGCAGGGGCCGTCCCCGGCGTTTGGGATGCTCTCGTTTCTGGCGGCTGGATACCTCAATCGGATGTGCCAGACATGGCCGATGTCTACAAACCTCCACAAGTTGCATCTCCGGGCGGCAAACTGACTGACTGCGCCAAAAGACTGCCGAGCGCCGAACTAGAACTGTACTTCCCCCACATCCCACGCACGCTGTACACGGGCATCTCGCCCTACGCCAAGTGGCCGGGAGACCTGGGCCTGGTCAAGATGGCGGTGGCCCGCGCCGATGCGGACGGGCTCGAGGTTCTGAAACTGCTGGTCGAGATTGGCGGCATGGACGTCAACGACGACGAGACGTGGTGGAAGGAAGGCGACCACGACCCGCGGGACTGGAACCCAAAGTGCACCGACGGCAGCGACTGCAGGGAAACGCCGCTGCACATGGCCATTGACGCGGCGAACCTGCCCGTCATAGATTACCTGCTGACGCACGGCGCAAGGAGCTGTCCGGACATGTACGGTCGGTCCCAGTGGGAGCGGGCGCTGTTCAGGGAGCGCAGAGACGTGATTGAGCTGCTCGAGAGCCGCGGCTTCCGTCCCCCAGCATCCCTTCTCAGCAAGCTAAAATTTCCTTGGGCAAGCAAAGATTAGCTCGGCCAATTCATCACTTGGTGTTTGTTTCTTCTCAAAATGCAAACGGGCCCTGGAGATTTTGGGTTTGCACTTGTTCGGCTGTCAGAGCGGACAATATCTCAGGATTTTGATGTGGGGACCGCGTGTTTGACGTTGAACCTACCAATCTGGCCAGTGCTCATTGGCCCGGGCAAACAAATGTGACTGCGACGTTGCATGAGAGAGCATTGTCCATCGGATGCAGTGTCCAGAAAGGGTTAAAACCGGCAACAGTGTTTGGATACACATCCTTGCTTGGCTTGTAAGGCTAGATTTGATTTCGGATCAGATGTTTCATTCGAGCATGATGTGCTATGGTTAAGGTAATTAGATGTCCGTAACTGTATCGTCAATTAAAAATAAGGGTCCATTATACGAGAGTGTTTCATAAATCCCTTTGTCCTCTTAAAAATCACAATCACAAATTTGAGCTTTGTTGAGTTACCATATTTAGTTGAATGAGATTTCGGGCTGTTGGCCAATGTGGATGTTGGTTTTTGGGAGTTGAATCATCTTTTTTCACCTTGTCTTTTGTCTCATTTAATAAATTCGCATAATAAAAATATGAATAAACCAGACCCGCTTCATTTCTCGATAATTGAGCAAACGTTGCACTGGTTGGACAATGGTATTGCCTCAACAAATATGTGTTTAGGTTAGCAGTGGGGAGACTGCCAAGCCGGCTCCGGCTGATTAAGCAGGGAATTGCTTCAAGCAGGGTCCATCAAGGGTCCAAACTCAATTGACCAGAATTTGCCTTGATCGGCCCGGAGGTTGTTTCGGAAGGCCTGAGACTGGCAGGCCTGTGCATGGCAGCCACGAGAGTCTCGCCGCGGCCACTGCAACTCAAACTCAACTCAGCTCAGCTCGACGTTTGGCGATTCTCTGTTTCGTGGCCTTCTTTTCCAGCCAACCAACTCCCCCCCCTGCACGGAGCCCCAGTCTCTCCTTAACTCCGGGTGTTGACGATGAGACGGCAGGTTCCTTTGTTTTGTTGTGCATCACGCAGCCCACCATGGTGCGTGGCGGCGCTGACACGGGTTTGCACCGCAGCGCGCGCGGTGAGTTCGCCGGAGCCCAGTTCTGGACACCGGATGCGACGCACCGGGAGCCAATTGCAGCGACGCTAATGATGACGCCCTCGGCCGTCACAATTGTTTTCCGTTGAACGTTGCCCGTCCTGGCCCGTTGGGCGGCGATCCCCAACTTCTCCACGCGCTGCTCCACTTCCCCGCAATCCCTCACTGTCTGGGGAACAGTCTTTTAAATGGCCCAGATCTGCCAAGTCCTTGGCCTTTGGTTGTTGGAGAAAAAGGTGTCGACCAATTCCCTTGGCCTTTTCTTTTTTTCCCCCTCTGAGCTGAGACCGTGACTCTGAGGCCATCGAATCTTGCGCTAGCTCGCCTTGGCCGCCGCCGCCGCCGCACCAATGACTTCGCTGAAAGAGGTCGACATGGACTCCAAGGCCGAGCACGACGAGTTCGACCACGCGGGTGCAGATGCCGAGCACCACGCGCAACTGACGAAACGCGTCCTGTTCAAGACGGACACCAGGTATTTTGGCCCGCCAAGTTCCTTTTCTTCTTCTTTTTTTCTTTTTTGCGCGTAGAAATTGACAACATCTGAAACAGGGTGCTCCCCGTCCTGGCCCTGCTGTTCCTGTGCTCCTTTCTCGACCGCACCAATGTCGGCAACGCAAAAATCATCGGCATGGAGGAGGACCTCAACCTGAGCAACCTGCAGTACTCGCAGGGCCTGGCCGTCTTCTACGCCACCTACATCTTCAGCGAGCTGCCCAGCAACCTGGTCCTGAAGAAGGTGTCGCCCAAGATCTGGCTGCCGACCCTGACCGTCGCCTGGGGCATCATCACCATGTGTCTGGGCTTCGTGCGCAACTTTTCCAGCTTCATCGCCGTCCGCGCCATCCTGGGCATCGCCGAGGGCGGTCTGCTCCCCGGCATGGTGCTTTACCTGTCGGGCCTGTACACTCGCGGCGAGCTAGCCCTGCGCATTGGCATCTTTTACACGGCCGCGTCGCTCTCCGGCGCGTTTGGAGGTACCTAGCCTTTTCCCCAGTGCACACACATGCTTTTTTTTGGTGACCCGGCTGACACTGCTAGGCTTGCTTGCTCGTGGTCTCGCCGCCATTGGGCCCCGGGGAGACCTGGAAGGCTGGAGATGGATCCTAATCATTGAGGGATTGATGGTGGGTTTTTCCTTTTCTTTCTTCTCACCGCCTGTGCTCACTCGTCAACAGACCGTCGTCGCCGGGTCTATTGCCTTTTTGGGTCTGCCGAACAGCCCCGCAACGGCAAAGTATCTGACCCCGGAAGAAAAGGAATGGGCCATCAGACGCCTGGAGACTGACGGCGGAGGCCGCATCAAGTACGTTGATGGAAATTGCCCAAAAGATGGGAAATGTATTGACATTCGTAATAGCTCCGTTTCTGAGCGCGATGAGCAATTTAGCTGGGGTGAAGTCCGCCGTGGTTTCTGCAACGTGCAGGTCTGGCTCACGTCTACCGCGTATTTTGCCATTTTGTCCGGCTTGTACTCGTTTGGTCTCTTCGTATGTATGCTCCAACAGAAAAAGGGTTCATCCCGCTGACTCAATTAAGCTCCCCACCATTGTCAACGACCTTCACATTGCATCGAGCACAAACGAGGCCCAGCTGTGGACTGTCATACCTTATGCAGTGGCCACACCAGTTACCGGTGAGTAACACCATAGTCCCAATATGCATGCATCACCCGCTGACGCTCGCCTAGTGCTGGTGGCTTTTTTATCTGATCGACTCAAGCTACGAGGTGTCTTGATCCTCGTCATGCTGCCCGTTTCCATCATTGGCTATGCCGTCATCGCCAACGTGACATCTCCCAACACAAGATTTGCCATGACGTGTCTCATGGCCTTGGGCATGTACAGCTCCGTGCCGTGTATTTTGGTCTGGAACACCAATAACTCGGCCGGGCACTACAAGAGGGCCACCACTTCCGCCCTGCAACTAGCCATCGCAAACTGCGGTGGTTTCGTTGCCAGTGAGTGTTTTTTCTTGAAAAATCATACTGTCATCGATCAGGCACTAATCTTTGGCCACAGCATTCGTGTACCCCAGCAAGGATAGCCCATTCTACCACCGAGGACACACCATCATCCTTGGACTGCTGTGCTATGCATGGGTGGCGTGAGTATATCCATACCCTTGAACGGGTTTTAGGATTGGCTTGGCTGACTTGACTAGTGTTCTGCTCAATGTTCTCTGGTGTAGAAAGATTAACCAAGACAAGACTGAAGGCAAATACGCGCAATACGCTGATTGCGGAGACGATCGGGATCCACAATTTAAGATGATTCTGTGAAGACTTTTATCATAGCGACGATTAAAAAATAGGGGTTCAATATTGAGATGGGATGAATCTTGGTAGTAGATGGCTAGCACAAACTTACATTGGTTGGCTGAGGGCTGAGGTGGACGTTTGACCGCCATGGTTGGAGCCACGATGAATGATGTAGATTAGATTAACGGGTCCACGATGAAATCTTGAACAAGCGGACGCATGCTTGATAGTATGGTAATGAAAACGCGTATACTCAGGTGTTAGTATGAATCAGATTAAAAGTTCCCCACACCAACAAATTCAAATGACCTAGCAATGTATCGCAAACAACTCGGCAACAGGCATGGGACGGGACGACACCTGGTCTGCTCCAAGGCCCGTGCGAGCCAGCAAAAATGCAAAAAGAACCAGAAGCTCCCCCGGGTGGGCTCGAACCACCGATCTTATGATGTGCCATTTGGTAACAGTCATACGCCTTAGCCAACTGGGCCACAGGGGATTTTGTTTCTGATTGGGTATCAACGACGGCCAAAGTTGGATTTTGTGCGACGCTGCGTGCTTAAGCTTGGACATTGCAGCCCAACAGAGTTGGGAGTGCGGATGATGAATCACTATAATCCCACGCATGGTATATGAATGGGTCCTCAAACTGACACGACATCGGACGGGATGGTAAGGCTAGGCCCACTTCTAATTGCGCGAAGTGTGCGTGGCTAAAGTCACGGTGGTCATGTAGGGTAGCGCGGAGATTGGAACCATGGACGAGCGTAAATGCTCAGGCAGACGAACCTGAATTACTCGGGTTTGGAGGGAGGAGGCAGCGATTGTCGCCATTCAGGTGCCTCAATGTTGGCACTGGTGAAATGAAATTTTGATATCAAAAATATTGCATCAGCAAGAAACACACGTGGCTGCAAACATTCAATTTACGTGAATCATATGTTCATTCAGGCTAAAATATATACACTAGAGGCTACTCATCAATCCCACACACGGTCCGCCGGCATCAAGAACTCTTGGCAAGCTTCACCAGCTCGGGGAAATTGGGCGTGCCCAGTCCGGTCACGGGATCCCAGCCCTCGGTGGCAGGGAACCCGTCGGTGCCGCAGCCGTAGGGGGTTCCGAGGGTAATGTCGTTGAGCCCCTTGTACCCCTTGGCGTAGAGCCACGGGTTGAGGAAGCCGAGGGGCGACTTGCCGGCGGCGATGAGGGCGTCGTTGACGAGGGAGATGATGCCGCCCGTGAGCGGGGTGCTGGCGCTGGTGCCGCTGATGACGCCCTCGGTGCCGTTCCAGAAGTAGGAAAAGTACAGGCCCTGCGCCGAGATGTCCGGGTACCCGCGCCCCTTCTTGTTGTACAGCCCGTCGTGCTTGCCGTTCAGGTTGCTGACGTACGCCGTCACCTCGTCCTTCTGGTACGACGGGATGGAGAAGTAGTTGCTGAAGCCGCTGCCGGACGACCAGTTGCCGTGGTAGACGCCGTCCGAGCCGGTGAACTCGGGACGCCACGCCACGACTTCGGGCGAGAATTCCTTGGTGGCGCCAACGGCAGTGACGTATGGGCACTATGAAAGATTAGTCTCGCCATCTTCTAGTTGCGCCAGGCTTGTAATCCTTTTTCTTGAACCAGAGCCCTAATTAAAACGTACCGAAGGAGGAAAGTTGGGCAAAAACTTGGTCGTGTTCTTGCCGTCGTTGCTGATACACTCGGTTGTGTCAAAGGAGCCAACGCCATAGTCACCACTGGCAAACAGCAGCGTGGTGCCTCGGGCGCCCACAGCAGCAAACTGCTTGCACACGCGCTCCGCATAAGACTTTGGCACAGTCTGCTCATCGTCACTGTACGAGGTGGAAATGACCTGGGGGATTGACTTTTGGTTGAGGAGCCAGTTGACCCACACGAGGTACGGCTCGTTGGTGTTGTCAGGCGTGGAGGCGCTGGGGTCAAACGGAGGGCTGCAGCCATCATTAGTATTTGATGCGAAATCGTGGATGAACCGGATAAATGGAACCCTCAAAAAGAACTTACCTGCCTCCCGTGGAGAAACTGGTGATGGGAGTGCCCGGGTTGATTCCGGCAATGGCCTGAACATCCAAGTTGGCCTCCTTGCAGCCTCCGTTCTCCAGGTCGTCGGCCGTCAGGGCAGTATCGCCGGGGCCATCGGCGATGACGAGCTGCTTGAAGCTCTTGGCCACGGCCACGGCGGCGGGGCGGAACTTGGACAGGAACAGGGACAGGTCGGTGCGGATGGGGTGCTCGCCCAGGTAGTTTGTGAAGCCGACCTTGTTCTTGCCGGCGGCCTGCACCTTGTAGCCCTTTGTGTTGTACAGGGCCTCGAAGCACTGGGGCGTCACGGAGCTGGCGTTGCACACGCTGCTCAGCTCGTCGCTGTCCGACAGCGAGTAGCTCGCCGTGGCCGAGTCGACGCCGGCGTTGACGTCCTCGGCAATGTAGTCGACGCCCTGGGCGTGGGCGCGGAAAAACGACGTTGTCGGCTGGATCGTCTCAATGTGCTGGTGCAGGTGGGCCGGGAGAGACCACTGCGGCGTGCGGAAGACGCGGTTGCCGTTGCTGTGCTGATACGCGTGGTACTCGGTGTCCAGCAAGCGCTCCACCGTGCTCACGGGCAGAGACACGGTGATCCAGTCCTTGGCAGCGCTGAAGTTGGACGGAATCACATGGTTGTCCTCGAGCCACTCGAGCACGAGGTCCAGCGTCTCGTCGCTCGGCTTAATCAGCTCGTTGACATCTTCGTGCGTCAGATGCTGGCCGTAGCTGGGATGGTCAGGGTGAGAGACTGAATTGGCCAGTTAGCTGCAAGTCTGTGTAACGAGGGATTGACTATCAAAATCAATTGTCTATCTCACCCTCGTATAGACGCCTCTCAAGCTCGTCAAAGTTGCCCTGCTTGACGCCAATCTGCAAGTCAATGACATGGCTGGCCGGGGCGCGGTCCACCTTTTGCCACCTCTTGGGCACAAAGTGCGTCTCCTTGACCCGATAGGTGCTCCGGGCGCGCGCGGCAGGCATTGCATTGGCAGCCTGTGCCGCCGCGAGGGCGGAAACGACGAGAGCAAGCCAGACCATGGTGCCAAGAGAAACTCGTGCTGTGTTAATCGCGCGGCTGGGGGGTGAGAAAGGGACGTGGAGGCGAGCCAAGAGACGCTCCCGTTGCTTGGCATTGATTTAAATAGTTTCCTTGCCGCTCCCCCTCTCTCCTCCGTTGCCAAATTACCTATCACTCTCGACATTATCCGCAAAAAGTTCCTGCGACGGTAGACATGGGGGCATTCTGAAAGGCCCCCTGCTTTGGGAAGGTGAGCGCATTGCAAGGGAAACGCGTGTGGATCGTTGATATGGCCGACAAGGGTGCTTGTTTGGCTCGACCAACTCGGCTCCGATTGGGGCCGAATGCCACCTACCGCGCCTGCCCTTATCAGTGAGCGATTGCCAGTTGGGACATGGTTTCAGAGCACTTTTGTAGCTCTGTGCAGACGTAACCATGATCGCCTTCCCCACATTCATGTTGTGATGTGATGTGGTGTGATGTTCATTACGAGTATTCGAGCTCCGTCGTCTGAACTTTTGATATCGGCCATGCACTTTTGATTGTCGAATAGAAAGAGGGAATTGGTTTGTCTGAGTCAGCTGCAGGAGTAATGTGACGCTGTCGCGTATCTATGATGATGTTTTTCGCTTTCGCCAATTGCAACTCGAGTACTTCATTTCAAACTACTATTGAAACATAACACTATGTTTCGAGTCTGCAAAGGGCTATGATTAATTATTGAAGTTTGTAGATTCATATTCTCTAGTTGCACAATGATGTTCCCAAACCACGGCTTTCAGAGATGGATGGAATTGGAAATAGCCCTCACACTTCACTATCAGAGATGCATATAAGAAAATTGAGGTAATACTTTTCTGTATTAGCTCAACTATTGACGAACAAGTTGGTGACTGTTATAACTCATGCGTTGTTGTAGGACCGACTTGAACGTCTGGGTAGAACAGGGTTTAAACCGACGAGCGCCTGAAAATAAACGTCATCTTCGGTTGATGCCCTTTAACAGTGTTTCAAAATATGATTTACGGGCGTGCAATTTGTTATTAACTCTGTCAAAAACGTCAACGGAATAGATGGCGGTGTGTTTGATCCAGATGGAGAGCTACGGATTGCCTTCCATGTAACCGCCAGCGGTAGGCTGGGATGACCCTGCTTTGCTGTTGCAATGCAAGATGGATCGTTCTCTGGACCCTGAATAAAAAGTTGGTGGCCGCGACAGCCAATACATGGCGATGAATGGGATACCCCGGCCACCACCTACATGATCCATCAGGCTGAATGCCCAAAGTGGCGGGTGTAAGCGATAGGCTGAAAGCATCTCTTAAGCATGTTCTATTTGTTCTTCATGCTTAATGAATGATGACATGCAGCTGGGATGGTGTCCTGGATCCGAGCAAAAACCAGTTGCCAATACGATAATTCATGTACTGGAGGCATTTTCAAGACATCATATGTTGCGCCGGGGACTGCTTGTTCATAAGAGCTGCAACGGTCCCGGAGCGAGCTAAAATTTGGGGCACGCGACCGTGTCCAACGGCCAAGGCTTATTATTCGTCGATCATATAGCCTCCACAGCTCTGTGAACTGCGTCGCTGGTGCCTTTTTGGCCCGCAGCGATTTGATTGATGGTTCTTGCTATGCTGCCGCGGCTGCCAGTTGCCGAGAAAAGAGACAATCATCACATGCAGAGCACTTGTTTCCTCGGCGCGATGGCGTCGTGGGCGGCCTCTGATGACTCGCACTGCCCAATGGCGACGCAACTCGAGGCGGACAACGAAGAGGGGAGGGCCAAAACTGGGTGGTTGGTTATGTAATCCATCGGTGCCTGAATGGTCCTATTTTCTGACCACGGCCCCTTGGCGGAGTGGGCACGATTTGTGCACTAGTGCAGACGACAAGATGTGCAGATTCTGACACCAACAACGAGCTAGCCAAGCTCTGAGATGAATGCCAGCTCGGTCCATCACATGTGCAGCCGCCGTCATAATCTGCGCTGGCATGCTCCTTCGCCGTGCCTTCGCCCTCGCCCTGCTTTTCGCTCGCCTCGTCGGGTAGGAATCTGCCCTTCAGAGGATCCGACCGCTTCACGAGGCCAAACAGACACGAGCCACCCGGGGCTGTACCTTCTTGCCCGGCAGTGCTTCTACTGGCTCGGGTTGACGGATTTTCGGTGGAAACATGGAGGTCGGTCTGCGTCTTGAGCGAAAATCCTGTCTGGACTCATGCCGGCGCGCATCATTGCAATCGGGATGGCGGGAACGCGCATGGCTGAGCGAGAGAGCGACAAAGAGAGGCTCAATCAGAGTTTGATAGATCTGCACTGACAGCCACCGCTACAACAGCTAGCAGTTGGTTCGTCTGCTTGGGCCTTGGGCCTCATTCCTTTTTTTCTTCTTCTTTTTTTTGCCATTCCCTTGACAAACCTGGACATGCATACAATTATGCCGACCATCGCTATCCGGCCGGCCATGACGGGCGCTGCTCAAAGGAGACAATGGCCCGGATCAGGCATCTTCACGATGACTTGGTTAACGAATTGTGTCACCGCACAGCGTGGACGCAGGCCTCACCGACACGCGTTGGCACCAGGAGCCTTCTCCACCGTGGTTTGCAGTAGCTGCTCTGCTGGTCGGGCGTGATTGGCCTCGGCTCGCTCACCCGCATGCAGGGGTGACGCCGCGTGCATTTGCAGTTGGCGATGGCAGTGTAACCTGATCACACGCCGTCGTATTGCCTCCCAAGCAACCGTGGGGCCGTTCGTGAAGCTGATGTGTCTGAGCAGCTGCAATTGGCCCATCTCGCCATCCCGCAGAGCCAGACGTGGAAACGCGCTAGAATCGCAGCACAATTAGGCACAAAAAACCCAATGTCTGTGAAAAATGCCCAAGGGACAATATTAACACCCACCGACATCTCCGGAATTCAATTCCAAGTTCCATTCTTGACACTCACACTCTCACACACACAGACGCAATCAGCAATATACTCACCAGACAAACACCGGACAAACACCACACATACACCGACTTGCGACCGATCTCCCTGACTCACCCACCCCTGTCGAATACAGGGAGCGCAGCCATGCCTCACCTAATCAACACCCAGACGCTGTGCCTCGAGTCGCCCGCTCGTTTCCCGCCAAAATATGCCATCCTGTCGCACACATGGGGCACCGAGGAGATGACGTACCAGGACATGGCCATGCGGAATTCGCAATTCTTCCTCCGCTCCCGGAAGCGATGCAGAAAGCTGCAGTTCTCCATGCAGCTCGCCAAGATGCTCGGCCACGACTACCTCTGGGTCGACACCTGCTGCATCGACAGGTCCTCGACGGCCGACCTTTCCGAGGCCATCAACTCGATGCACGACTACTACCGCAACTCGGAGCTGTGCATCGCCTATCTCGAGGACGTCAAGAGCCGCGAAGATCTTCCCGGGGCGCGGTGGTTCACTCGCGGCTGGACCCTGCAGGAATTGATCTTTGCGCCCAGGATTGAATTCTACGGCGCTGACGGCGTCTACATTGGCAGCAAGAAGTCTCTCGTCAACGACATTGCTGCCATTACCGGAATTGACATCGGTGTTCTCACCGGAAAGGTCAACATCCAGGATCTCAGCGTCGCCCGCCGCATGTCATGGCTGGCTGGCCGCACCACCACAAGACCGGAGGATATGGCCTACTGCATGCTCGGTATTTTCGGCCTCACGATGGATATCCTCTACGGAGAAGGAGACAAGGCTTTTCTCAGGCTCCAGTCGCTTTTGCTCAGCCAAAACGGAGACCAGAGTCTGCTGGCCTGGAACGGCTCACCGTCTCGGTGGGGCGCCATCGCCGATTCTCCCAACGTCTTTGCCGAAACTTGCTCGTCTGATGATGCCGACAATTTCGAGCTGACTACTCGAGCTCACCTAAAAACAGACCTTAACCGATTTGGCCTCAGGGCGACATTGGTTTGCTGGATGGCTGACCCCAGCGACTGGAGGACGTGGTACGCTGTGCTGGAAAACAGCTGCTCAACACACCCAGACAAGCCGCTACACGTGATAAAGCTTCGACAGCTACACCCCAGAAGACTTCATTTCGTCCGCGTCAACAGTGAGAGCCATATCGTCTACGGCGACAGCCTCGACACGCTGCAAAATCAAATCATCTTTGAGGAAGAGACACGCCACAACCGTAAGTACAGACAAATGCCCTGCTAAGAATTTCAATTTAGCTAACTCCATCATGTATAGAGCGACTTATGAAGGAAATTCCAGCGTTTCATGAAGGCATCTGCACTGACGTTGCCTGGCCGGCACCAGACTATCCAAGTGTCGAGAGCGACCCATGGCAGATGGATCTTCTCAACGATGACAATGGTAGGTTTCCTATAAAAAGCCTAAGACTCTATCTTCATTAAAGCTAATCGTGAAATATAGGCAACACATTTTACAGAGCGGATATTTGCCCTCGGTATCGCGACATTGTGATCCGATTCACCGATCCCGCTCCTACCCAATCGGAGCCCGCAGTGGAGGGCACCATCTCGGAAGAGTCCGAAGTGTCTGAAGAGACCGAGCAGCCCGAATCGCCCCAAGAGCCCAAGGCTGAGCTTGAGAGCGCCTTCAACCAGGAGCCTGTGGTCAGATTTGAGCCTGAGCGCCAGGTTTCATTCAACAAGATGCGACACGCGCGCGACAACGACGTTTCAAACCTGATCGATGCCCGAAAGCCAAACCTCGACGACCGAATGAGAAAGTTGACGGCTCAGGTATTTGAAAACGTCAAGACAATGTACGACGAGAGCGGCTACGTGGTCGAGGACGACTGGTTCCTCGTCGTCGACAAACACGGCCCCGGCATCTCCAGCTTTGGAGGAAGCCGCTGGAACTTTCTCAGCACGATTCGAAAGAAACTTGTAAAATATTGATGAGACACGCACACCCCGACGGGCAGTTTTCTTTGTTTTTTTTTATAACGATGCAGCCATCATGAAGACATGAGTGTTTTTGTTTTTGGGACATAGCGGGTTATTTTAGCATACATCTATTTGGGCGCAATTTTGCTCTTGCGCCGTTGGGTTCAACTGGGAATGGGTCATTGGGAAATTGGCATCACTGAACAATTCATGCAAAGTATGAAAAACGAAAAAAACAGGAAAACCAACCGAGGCTACAGTTGACTGTGCCGATTATGACAAAAAATCATGCTTGCACTTTTGAATCGTGAATGCGCTGAATCTGGTGAATTGGTAGAGGGCTTTTGTGTTCTGGAATCGCCTGGTGGAACTGCGTGGGTTAACCGTGAGGAATACGCCGAAGTGGCTGATGCATGGGAAGAACACAGTACACAGAAAACTTTTGATTTGAAAAAGAAGAGCGATGAAACAGCATGCTGCAATTGTAGTCTACTTTTCATGTTTATCCGGATGCTCTTTTCCGTTCAAATGCCCTTCACCACTGAACATGTGGGTCTGTACGAGGCACTTTGCAAGCTGATTCAACGGGCCAACTGCACGCCTGTTCTAATAAAAGTAAATCCAAAATCCCCAAGAGAAAATGCAGCTTCATGACTGAATAGTTTTGCTCCATTCGAGAACCCGCGGGTGTGCCATGACCTTCCTGGCATCAAACCCTGTTACCTGAAGCCCTTCCAACGTGGCAGCTCGAGAGAGCGCGACATAACTCTGGCCTACGACTCAAAGATCAGTTATGCAACCAGGGATGCGGGAAAGTATCCAGCATACCCTTTTCGAACACTTTGCTCAAGTCGACCTTGACCCGTTGAATGGTTTGTCCCTGAGCCTTGTGGATTGATACTGCCCAAGCCAGCACAAGCGGAATCTGAAGCAGAAATGTGAGTTTGAAGAAGAGCAGAAGAGCAGAAGAGCTTTTAATCCGTTTTGAGCTCGGAAACCTACCTGCACACGCCTTGCTAGTATCTTGCCGTCACTGTCTTCGGCGCGGAATTCATCCCGGGACACTAGCAGGGTCTCCTTGCCTTTGGTTGTGGAAAACTCGACAAGAGGCAGCAGCTCGTCCTTCTTGGGCCGAGTTTTGTCGGTATTCTTGTCAAACCTAAGCACCTTGCCAACGCTGCCGTTTACGAGCGTCTCGTTGATGTTCTTGACGAGCATCACCTGGGCGTTGAGCTTCAGCTCCAGCGTCTTTACCGCCACCATGTTCTCCAGCAACTTGCGGCGCTTGTCGGGGGCTGCCGAACCGGTGTCTTGTGCCTCGAACTGGTACGACGGACCGGTGAGAGTAGCCATGCGAGTCGCATTGGCGACGTCGACCTGGCTGCGCAACGGGAATAACTCTGTTGGGAGCAGGCCACCGTCCATGGCCAATGGTCTCGAGAGGCCAAGGAGCGTTTTGTTCGCATCTGGTGAGATTTCGCCCCGGCGCATTTCGTTGAGCAGGTTGATAAAATCTACAAGGTGAGACGTTAGCAACCGGAATGCCAACAAACGCATTGGAGCCTGCGTCGTACCATGGTCTTTTTGGCGGAAGACTTTGGTGAGCACTACGGTGTTGCATATGCATGATTTCCATGCGTCGCATTGGAATGCAAAGAATGGGTCCTTGCCTCCCTGGGTCACTGGCGGAAGTTGGAAGAAATCGCCTGTAAGGACAACCTTGGCAGATGTGAGCCGAGACAGGAGTGAGATGCGTGGTGGAAGCTTACCTGAATGCCTCCGAATGGCTTGTCGGGTTTCTTGCGCAACGCCATGGCAAGTGTTGCAAGTGTATCAAAGAGCTGGCCATCGACCATGGATACTAGAGCAGTGTTAGTCACGGCGGGGCTTGGGCATGGCTCATTCGCTCACCCTCATCAATGATGAGGACTTTGGCGGCTTTCCACCGCCGATGAGCGGGTCTGCATGTCTGGATGAAACTCATTTGTTTTCCAATATCAAAGATGCCAGGCGTGACGGCGCCCCAGGCGTGTATAGTGGTGCCTGGTGGCCTGGTCAGTAGACGCTTCAGAAAGATGACGACGTTGGCTGACACGCACCCCCAATGTTCTGGGCTGCCATTCCTGTGCTTGCGCAAATGGCCACATTATCCGGGTTCTTTGCGTACTTTTCTTTGAGCGCCGCTATGATGGCCCTCAGTAATAGTGATTTACCCGTGCCTGGAGACGTGGTTAATTGGATGGATGCCAAGGCTAGCGAATGGGAATGGGCGCGAACCTGCCGATCCGGTGAAGAAGACACTTTTCCCTTCCTCAACCACCATGTTTAGCACCGCCCTTTGCTCATCGCTAAGCTCGTCGTGTTTCTTGATTGGCTTAGGGGTGTCGGTCGATGAGTTTGGCGATTGCTTCGGGGCGAAGAAGGAATCAATCGTCCTCAGAGACTGCTTTGCCGGTTTGACCCGGGAGCTGTCAGCAGAGTGCAAAGCTTTGCGCTTCATTCTCGCGACAATCCGCAGCGTGTGATATTTTTTCGGCTTCTTTATAATCTCCAAAACTTGTGCTGATATTGGACATTGTATTTCCTGATTCTCGCGTCGCGTGCGCATCGTCCCATTTGCTCGCGCGGCCCACCCGACGATAACGCAGTCACCTGACATGGCCGTGAGATCCACTGACGGAGACCATGGCAATCATGACCAGCGCGGCAGTGAGCAAAAGGAGTTTGCACAAGGACGATACACGCTTCCGACAACATTTCATGTCCGGCGCTCATATGGTCAAGTGATGGGCTGGAAATCCATCGTCTTAGAAGGAGTATGCTGCTTAGTGGGCACAACTAAAATTTGATTCGATCATCAGGCTATTTCAACCGAGGGACGACATTGGATGGATATCGGCCAGCAGAGGAGCATCTTAAGTTTCTGGTTAGACGTGGTAGATGATCTATCTTTTATATCGAATGATTATACGTATACGCCGGCTCCATAAAACCAGTGTTTTTCATCAATAAATATCATAGTAGGCTCTTTGCCATCTTCACCAAACCCCACCGCCCGGATACAGTCTTTTTTCATCTCTAGAATCCCAACAGACCGCAAGGGCCATTGCTTACAGTCACGGCATCGTCCTCAATTGTGTCGGCCGAGGCAGTCCAGATACCGGGACCCAGCTGACCTGGCGTGCACGTATCAACCAAAACGGCAAAGCAAATGTTGTTCACATAGCCCGTTCCACCGCACTGGGCGGAGACCTGACAGGCCCGGCAGCATTCAAGAGCCGAGTTCGCAGTCAGCGTGAACAGGGAAGTGCTAGCGCTGAGATCTTGGATGAATGCGCCCTGGCTGTTTTTGTTGACGAGATTGCTCGAGAGACAGGTGCCGTCGATGACGGTAACAACCACAGCCTGTACGGTGGCTGAGAAAGCGTTAGCATTTGCCCAAGCGGAACGGACTTGAACCCCTCCCCAATTTCTACGTACCTGTGGCGGTGGCTGTCTTTGTCGTCGTGTCAAACACGCTCGTGGTCGTCACCACGGTGGATGTGCCCTTGGTGATGGTCGTCTTGGCATTTGGCGGGAACTGGGTATCAGTGGCCGTGTTTGTGACTGTGACCGTCTTGACGCTGGTTGACCGAGCAAGCGTCACGGTAGTCGCCTTGACGGTGGCTGTGACCGTCTTGGTGGAAGTCTGCGTCACCACCTTGACGCAGTTGACGGCCTGGGGGTACTGCGGCTTGTTCAGGACGGGATGGCCGTTCTTGCCGCACTTGACGCTGACATTACTCTTGGCCTTGCGCGCTTCCAAGGCGGCGAGGGCAGCTGGGGCCTCGACTGAACGGCGTCCGGCTCCACCATTTCTTGGAAGCTGAGAGGCAACTGGGATAAACCCGGCGGGAACACTGGTCGACGTGGAGGTGCTCTGCGTAGTGACCGTCTGCGTGGTTGTTGCCTCGTGGAATACCGTGACGACGCTGGTCGTAGTGGTTGTGTCTGGGATAATTAGAAGCATGAATATAAATTGCGTCTACGCATAGTCTCTTACCAGTGGTGGTTGTGGTAGCAGTGTCGGTTTGTTGGACTGCCGTCACGGTGCTCGTGGTGACTTGGGTCGATGAAATAGTCACCGTGGTCGGCGTCGGCGTGACGGTGGAATCTTGTCTCTTGAAGATGATGTTTTTTGCGTCATGTATTTCGTCTTTGTTGAAGTTTGCGTCTTGACGGATTTCAACGACGATGTCCCAAGCTTGGTGGCACATATGGCCGCCGGGGGCGCTGCAGCGGCAAGTGCCTCCACGCCAAGGGCAAGGGCAATAACAAAGGTTTTGTACAGCACCATTTTCGACACTCTCAGGGTGTTAATGCAGAATAAATGGTATCCCTCTACGTAAGAGGGCAGGCATCAGTGCCTTTATACGTGAGCGTAGACCGTATGTTGTCTCTGCTGCCCTTCAAGAGACTAGTTCCTAACAAGCCATATTTCCACGCTGGTGGCCGCGCCGTCGGCTGTGAAAATCAATAACGCAAGACATTAGTGTGTGGCGTTTGAGGGCTGGCTGAGCTTGTGATGCAGGTCATGGTGGCTTCGCTACCAAGTCCTTGGGATCGCCGGAATGTTTGCCCGAAGCAACCCCTGAAATTATGGCAGCCCTGTGAGACATAACAAAAGCCAGAACGGTCACGTGAAAAATCTGGCCTCGAAATGACTGAAATGTCAACACTTCACATAGATGAGGGCATTATACCTTTCGTTGGTCATAGGCTCCCTTTTTACTTCCTCATCAAACAAATTCAATCAATTTAGGTCATTGAGGCAGTATTATTATTTGATTGCTCCATCTATGTGACTCAGATTATTTGTATAGCACATCTTCCGCACTACTCTAGGGACTTAGGCTAAACTCCTGAGCCTTCTGGACCAAGGCCCATCAAGGGCAGGCAATTGGGATTGCCGCCAGCTCTTCATAGTCAATGCCAGAAAGGCTAGCAGTAAATGAGTGTATTACGCGTATATTTTTCATTTCTATAAAGCTGCCTGTGCTCCAGTCGCACCCATCTGTCCGGTGCCCACTTTATCGGTATTCATGAACTCGACTGGATGCTGATGATCCTCGACATAGCCAATGCCACCTACGGATTTGTCTAAAGTAAAATTAGCGGTTAGTGCGACTTCAATTTTAAAAACCACTGGGTAGGCTTTGAAATGATGGAAATCTTACAGTAGCCTGCCAATCGAAGAATGTCATCAGGCAGCTTGCGGGCAATTTCAATCGGTGTAGAAAGAACCTCGTCCTGGTCCGCACGGAAGTAATCCCGTTGGCTGCTCAGATCTTATTAATACACTGTCTTAAATAGCACGATTCTATTGCGGGCTTGAATGTGCTTACCCAAAACAAGCAAAAATGGTTCGGATAGCATCCGGGTTACTTGGGTCGCAAATGTTTTCTCCGGCACCATGATAAGTGGCTGCGGTTGGAGCGTGATTAATAAAACTTCAAAAAAGCTTTGGCTTCGTCCACTTACACCCAAGTGTGAATAGAGCAGAGCCTGGTTGCATCTCAGCGTAGGTGGCCTCCTCCTTCTTTGGTGCACGACTAGGCGGCCAGAGGTGACTCCCTGGGATCACTGCGGTGGCCTGCAAGATATTAGAAACGGACTGATGTTGGATAAATTGGACAAGGAAAAAGCACCTACCCCATTCTCGTAAGTGCACTTGGAACCTGCAATCAAACAGCCAAGCATGGGAGTGAAGAGAGGATTGCTGGGGTCGGGCCGAGTTTGATACGCAATCTGATCCTGCGTATTTCAAAGCTCATTAGTAATTCATTCCCACACTGTGGTTGTGTGCATGTCCTACTCTGTGTAATGGCTGAGGCTTGGCTCCAGGCACTAATCGAAGTGAAGCTGTCGAAGCCAGCATATATCCACTCTTCTGTGGTACCAAGGTTTGACCGGTGTAGGAATAGTATTCGTCACTGGAAGAAGTATTAGATGCAAGCTCCTTGGGTGCGGCAGATCTTTGTATCCGTGACATACCTCAGAAAACGGTCCATGATTCCTTGCCAGACTGGAAGCCGCATGATTTTGATGATGGTATTGGGCATCTTGCCCAACAGACCCTGTGGATGTCGTGTTAGTCTGTGATTAAAGCCTTATTCTTTGTCTAACATACGTAAACGCGCTGCGATCCCATCGGGAAGAAGTCGGGGCCGAGCTCATTATGCGTGGAATTGGAGTCATACAGCTTGCGGCCGACAAAATAAGGCTCAACTAGCAGTAGAAAAGTCATTAGTATGCATCCTTACTCTCCCAAATCAGGCCGTGTAGATCACATACTGTTTTCCATGGCCTCTTTCAAGAGGTCTGGGGAGAGGAAGTTGGAGACAATTACCCCTCCATCACGGGCAACAATCTCATACATCTTTTCGAGCGGCTCAGAGGCATCGATGGTCACAAGTGATGGCGGCATGTTAATGTTTCAATAAACGATAAAGATCTCGAGATCTAGAGATAAGAGATGGAAATGGTGTGGTGGAAGATGGCTTGTTTGAAGAATAAAAATTAAGAGAGCCAAGACACGAAGCCATTGCTGTATTTCTAGTCAACAGAGGCGCCATGGCTCGCTTGCCGTCGGTTGAAAATCATGACGGGTCTTCTCCCTTCACCCAACTGTGTGGATCCCGCCCACTGCACAATTCGCGGCCTCACTTCATGACTTGATAAGGTCGCCGAAATTGAAGGCCAGGACTCGTCGACACGTTTGATTTCCGGCTGCATTGATAAGCCAACAGCCTGGATCTTCTCCACTTCTCCGCACGCTTGTTGATAAAGATTTTGGCACTAATGCAGAGCTCGTAATTATTTGCGGGTCTATCCCACCGGGTAGCATTCCCGATAGGAACAATGCTTGACTGGCTAGGACGAAGGCTATGATATCTCTGAGGATGAGGATCCGATTGAACCGATGCCCCGCCATTTCTTATCACATTCATGGCTGCATTGTACCTTATAGCCACTCTCCGTTGTGTCGAAATATCATGGCTGTGGTCGGTGTTTGACCTGCTCACACGAAATCTTGGGTTTTATCTCTGCTGACATCCTTGTTGCTCTGACTGCGGCCGCAAGGATTTTGGACAGTGGCAGTCAAATAACTAATTTTAAGCGCGTATTATTATCTGTAGCAACGCTAGACTCATCTTATGATTGTTCCCGACCGTAGCTAATGTACATTTTACAAATATCCTGCGTCTGCACGATCCGGTTGTGAATGCGCTTCACTGACTTTTTCTCCTCCCGTCGTGTCTTTGTTAGTGATCCCTTTCTAGCACCTGTTTAATCACAAGATCCAAAAGAAAATACAATGGACAACCAGTCCAACCCGAGCATTGCTGCTTCAGAGCAGACCAAGAAAGATGGTATGAAACTGGGACCTGTGCCGTCCATATCAGCCGGAGAGGTCACCATGGTAGGTTACTCTTGATCGTTAAGTTTGAAGCCTTTTGACAAGATATACTTCTAGAACTGTGATACAGACCTGGCCCCAGAGGCTATGACTATGGAGGCGGCTGTGCAGCACTCTGTGAACCACCGCCGACTGAACGCCAGACACATTCAGCTCACGTCTATTGCTGGTTCTATTGGAGCGTGCGTGCATACTTCCGACAGTACCAAAATCTCTTGACTAATGCGGCCGAGTAGAGCCTTGTTCGTCGCCATTGGGTCTGGCGTGCTGAGCGGACCCCTGTGCCTCTTAGTCGCCTTCATCTTCTGGGGTGTGGTTGTATTTTGTGTCGCCCAATGCCGCAGGTGCTTCCAAGAATCATGAACCCGATTGCCACTAATGACACATTTTCCAGAAATGGAAATTGTCACGCTCTACCCGATCGATGGTTCCTTTATCCGCCTAGCTGGCCGCATGGTTGACCCGGCAGTTGGTGTTGCTGTTGGCTGGAATCATTTTGTAAGTGCAGCCGTGTTCGCCGATATCGTTTTAGTAATGCAGCTCTAATTATTATCCATATTTCCAGTTTGCGCAAACCTCATACGTCATTTTCGAATCTACCGTCATTAATACATTGGTACAATATTGGGGATACGACCAATCTCCCGCCATCCTCATCACGGTATCTATTGTCCTCTTCATGGCCATCAATATTTATCGGGCAGATGTGTTTGGCGAAGCAGAATGTCAGTCAAACTCTCATGTATCAGAGATGGCAATACAACTAATATGGGATATCAGTTTGGATGGCCCTGGGTAAAGTATTACTGGCTGCGGGCTTATTATTATTCACATTCATTGCCATGTTGGGTGGAAATCCGATGCACGAGTAAGTTTTATAATTCCAACCCCGAATTTAGGATATTTTCTCATTTTCTGTTAGTCGGTTCGGATTTCGCTACTGGAAGGACCCCGGCATATGGGTTGGTGATAATGGAACGGAGCGATTGACATCGTTCCTCAATGCTGTCAATGTTGCTGGTTTCTGCATTGCTGGGCCAGAATACATCTCTAGTAGGTGTGCCAGAGCATGTAAAAAGATTTTATAACTATGACTCACATTATTCTGATAGTGATTGCGGGTGAAGCCAAGGATCCCCGCCGAACTATCCCTCGTGCCTTCGGTACTATCATCAACCGTCTCTTTTTCTTTTTCTTTGGTGGGGCGCTCGCAGTCGGGGTAGGTGATCCTGAAAAACAATTCGAGAGGTTGTTTTTGGTTAACATCTTTTTCCCAACATAGATTCTTGTTCCGTCTGACGATAATACGTAAGTGGAGGCTCTGTAAGCTCTTTCTGATATTTCAGCTCACCAGTCAAGGTTGACCAACGGATCCGATACCTATGCCGGTGCATCACCATAGTAAGCTAACCTCCTTGTGAAATACAAGAATTTGACATATCTAACCTGGTTATTCCGTTAGTGTGATTGCCATGACTCGTTTGAAGATTCCGGTTTTGCCATCGATTGTCACAGCCGCCCTTATCACCACAATCTTTTCCGCTGGGAATGCCTACACGTTTAATGCGTCAAGAAGTTTGCATGCTCTAGCTCTTGAGGGACAGGCGCCTAAATTTCTACGCCGCTTAAACAAACAGTAAGATTCTGGAATCACTTTTGGGCTCTTGACTTACGTGGTGACATCAGCGGTGTTCCCGATATGGCTGTCCTCGTCGTCATCGTGCTGTCTTCTCTCGCCTATCTCGCCCTCGGGTCGGGAACCTCTAAGGTGTTAAGTTGGATTCTAAAGTAAAAAGTCCCGCTTCAAATTTTATCAAGCACTACAACTAATACCGCTTCTACTTGCCATCTAGCTTCTGCACTGCGGCTACCATGTTGTGAGTCTCGCATCGATGAAGCGGAATTAACATATAGGGTTTATTCTTATGCTCGATCATAGTAATTGGACCGTCATGGCTCTCACGTGGATTCGCTTCAATTCAGCAATCAAGGCACAGAATATTGATAGATCCACCTTTCTCCCCAAAACATCCAAGATTCAACCCTTTGCAGGGTATTTTGCCTTTGTCTGGGCATTCATCTTCCTCTGGTACGTATGCTAACCAAATCATCCAGTAACTGATATTTACAATCTTCCGTCTTGTATCAAGAGCTGAAGCCTCTCTTTTTAGGGTACAGGGGTATGCGGTATTCCTCAAAGGGAATTGGGCCATTTCAACCTTTATATTCAACTACGGTATTGTATGTGTCAACACAGTGAACTGTATAATCTCTTGAGCCATATTGACCTGTTTGCTAATATCTTTCTGGGTATAGATTGGACTTGCTTTGTTTATTGGAATTGGGTGGAAGGTTGTCAAACGAACACCATTTCACAAGAACAAGGAGGTGGATCTCACTTCGGGCCTAGAGTTCTTTGATGCGTTAACCGAGCACTACCGGAAGCAGCGTGAGGTAGCCCCGCAGTCTTGGAAGGACAGAATGATTAGCAAGGCTTTTTAGACAAATTCACATGGCAACATAGACACGGTAGGATCATATCCCAATATTGACATACATCAAACAAGTGGCTATATAGATTCTCAGTCCCTCCTTATCAGTGATAAAGGCCCTCTGGAGATGTGTACCTGATGCAGATTTAGCGAGTCGACTAAGCTTGCTAAATGCGGAATGTCCCATGGAAGCATGTCCTTTGTTATCATTCCATTGGTCGTGGCAATCACCATCGCTTCTAGAATATCGGCAATTTCTTGGCTATCCCATATGCCCTCTCGTCGTCTAAGGGAACGAAGCAGTCTGATGGTACGCCATTGGATATTTGAATCCCCACTCAGAACGAAAGGTATTGCCAGACTCGAAATGAGGCTCCCATCAAAAGCAAAAACCGGGCAAGATTTGAAGCCATCCAATTCCAAGAGAGACTCTGCCCTCTGTAAAATCTCTTCGCAGTCTTTTTGTTGATAGTTGGCCCATCCCTTACACCTTAGCCAACCCGACCATAAGGCTTGGTCGACCGCCAGCGCTCTAGTTCGGAGAATATCTTGTTTGGTGACCGATTCTTGGTTGATTTGTTCTTTGAATAGATCAAACCGGTTGCTCCAGTGGTAAAAGATGGCTTTCAAATCATCAAATGGCATAATTCCATTTGCAGACGGTGCATTTAGAGGCATAAAATCGAATTGCCGCTCTCTTTCGTTGTACTTGTTTTGGTTCCACGCCAGAGAGTCTCCACTGATGGTCCTATCCGCCTCAAACAGCTTTACGACATTATGGAATGACGCTTCAGCTGCATCAACCGATTCGAATGCTGTGATTGGACAATGCAGCTGATCAATCGTAATGGAATAAAAGTTGAGCTCGGAAGTTATCGTTTCGCGAATGTATCCCCAAACATCGTTCCCCAATCGGCACAATGCTTGTGCAATATCATCAAGATTTCTCGGAATTTCCCTCTTGATGTTAGCGGCGGCGACATCTAACCCTTGTGAATTGACCAACTGACCAACATGCGACATAAGAAGGGCGGTGCCCGCCTTAAAGTGACGGAGAGATTCGGCATACCGGCCGTGAAGATTCTCAACACAAATGAAAATTATGCAGCATGTCAAAATCACCTCAATGTTATTTTCATGACATCTTTCCATGATTAATTTCACTTGGCTTATGGCTTGATTATACTGCCGAACTGAAGCAGCTTCGAGTTCTCGTGAGGCCGAGTGAATCTTGGAGGATTGGAGCTTGAGAAATTTGTGCGCGCCGCCCAAAGCACATATTGCATGCTTGACTGCATCGACTGAGTGGCCGAGTGGTAAGGCATGAGAATACCAAAAGTCCATGGGGCTCAGTGCGGTTTCGAGATCTTCTAGCGTGCAGGTTCGAGCGTGATGAAAGAGATCCACACACGCAGGTGAGTCAGAAGAGTCAATGGTCACCGCTGGGAACAATCCTAGCCCACATCGATTCATCTTTTCTGATTTGTGAGCCTGCGGTACGTTATCTCGACAGGGCTTACCCAGAGTACGCGGTTTGCGCGTCAAGATAAGGTCATAGCCACCGCACAGGCGACCGGCGGCCGCACATCTTCGACAAAACGGTCTTCGTTCATCACATTTGAGCCGACGCATTCTAGTGGTTCACGGTTAATTGGTTAAGGCGACAATATGGAAGTTTATACACACTTGCTGGATGAAAGACGAATTAGGACGTGTGGAGTCAGCATCGCATTTCAAAGCAGGCATACCAAGTGATGCATCCAGTTCTTACTCTGGCAGCCTTTGCCCGAGTCAACTTCTTCGATGAGGGCTGCATTTTGGGCTTCTGAGCTTTGTCTATTGAGAGCCTTGCCGCGGCTGTTGGCTCTGGATTGGATCGAGAGGATGAAGGGTGATCGAGGATGCACACATTTGCGTTTGCTCGTTTTATACAATTCCAAAAGTGGGGTCTGATAAGGAGATGCGGGGTCAAGCTGTCTGTCTGCATCTCTTGATGACAACGCAGGAGACTTGAAGATCAACTCAATTACAGGATTGGTACCACTGGAAAAATTATAACAATAGATGCAATGCACGAAAAAGGATGCAGGAAAATCCCAAGCGTGAGAAGAATGACCAAACTCGTCGTCGTACCTCTGTTGCAACACCGACTATATTAGCTGAACCAATGAGAAGAAGTTCAGGACATTCGCGTCGCGCGTTCCCGGGCTTGGGATTTTGTTCACCTTGGCATTGGCACTGCAATTTCAGTGCCTCATGTGAAACCTAGCCCGCCTCTCTTTTCTGTATTATTTAAATAGAAAACAGCGCCAAAGGAAGCCTATTTCTTTTCATCGCACTTTCGTTACTTTACTCTCTTAAAATCCTTCCCCCTTTTTTTCGCCGAACCTACCCTATATTTACGCTACGACAGATTCCCAACTCTAATTTCACAATATCCTATCAAAATACTTTTTTATTGTTAAACATCACGTACTTCCCATTCAAATCAACGGCATTTTGCTTCTCGATAAGTCCAAGTCTGATTCATGTATCTCTAGTTCCGTACCCGACCAAACACCTGGGAAGCCATTAGCTTTCCACCATCTATCATGTGCAGTTGGTTATGACAGCACTATTCTATACATGAAAAAGTCTAAAAGTATTCAAAAACCCAGAGATATCCCGAACCTAGGCCCATAATTCCAGGGCCAACATTCATGAACAGGAGTTGATCAGGCCATCTAGTCCATGCGGCAGGTGGTTAAGGCGAATTGCTGCCCATTTAGCACCTCCAGGAGGTGATCTGGTTGTCGTATTCGACGGTGCGGGGGTCGTCAGGAAGAGCGACGGCCAAGTTGTAGTTGTAGGACGAGGTCAAACCACGGTCATCACCCTTGTCATTGCAGTTCTTGTACCTGTAGCGCGACATGGTTAGTTTTTTTTATTCACATCTTGGGATCAGCACAAAGTGGTATGTGCACGTACTTGAAGAACTGGCAGTTGCCGCCAGTGTTGGTAGACAGAGAAGTGACCTTGTCGTTGAAGACATCGCTGAGCTCGGTCGAGTTGGCGGGCTGGAAGTCAAAGTACGAGACGCACTTGCCAGGCTTGGCGCCGAAAACAGTGCAGTCGCCACGGAATCCCTGCATTCGCCATGTCAGTGAGTGTCGAAGAAAAATATGGAATCAGTTTTTTATTCAGCCTTACAGCGTTGGTGCACTGGAGAATGTAGATGAGGTCGGGGTTGGCATCGGCGCGGTTGGCGTCGGGCTCAGCCGCCTGTCGGACGTCGAGGCTGATGTCGGCGGCAAGCTGGATGTCAGCCTTGAGGAAGACGTCGTAGGCGGCCGAGTTGACAATCGAGTTGCCGTACTTGAGGTCCGAACCGGTGGTGCGGCGCTCGTGGGTGACGGGAACAGCGACGGACATGGCGCCAGAGGCGGCGAGAAGGAGAGTAGCGAAAGTCTTCATGTTTGCGGTTGGTGGAGTTGTGAAATGAGTGTCTATTGTTGAAAGAGTGGTAAATGAGTGTGGGTTGTAGATGCTGTCTTTGTTTTCTTTCCAAGATGGCGGGAGTCGGCCATTATATTTATCCTCGCCATCTCTGGCTTGAGCTTACATGGCTATATTTGACAGGGACGTCATTCATTCTGCTAGAGCCCAACATTGCATTAGTTCGTGCCACTGCCACGGGCTATGCATGCAATCTGTCAGTGACAGCCGTTCTAGAATATCGCCGAGGAAGGGGTGCGGCCGCTATGGTCCGAACATTCCGGGGTTTGACAATTAAACTTGTTTGTTGTGGATATGGCGAGAGGGTCTGATCGGCGCCGCCAACTGCCTGGATGCATGACAAGGTTTGAAATGGGAAATGAGGCCTCGTTCTAATTTTATGACGGCATGCGCTGGAGGACCGAGCGTTGGTAATAAGGCTGACCGTTTGCCAACGTTTTGCCTTGACGCACCAAGGCTGATACGAGGTGTGCTATGGCTTAGCTCGCATTCCGCTTCGTCCGTGTTTGATCGGAAATTTTCATCTTGAGCAGAGTGGGAGGCTTCGGCTTTGATGCTAAAAACCATCCCGCCACTGTTTGAACATTGGACGAGAAAAGGAAACCAGCCACTACTTTGAGGGTGCATCTGAAATACGCGGAATATTAAGGCTGGCAAGGTTTTGCATCTCGAACCTCGTAATTTCAAGCTCATTCATGGGCTCTGGTCTCCTTGAGCGTGTGTTGTGCGGCCATGAACATGGCAGTGCTCATTATCGGCAAAACCGGCTGATGGGTGACGCTAGGACTTGAACATGATGCAACTTTTGGCTTCTGAACTAACTTTGAGGTTTATTAGTATACCTGGCTGGTGTACTTCGTACAGAACCACGGTTGCACGTAGATCATTTCCGAAAAATGCCCTAATTGCTCATTAAACACTTGCATTTGGCGCCCTAAGTTCCTCCCTTAAGATGCATCCAACTGTCGCAAAAATTCTAACCATGTGCATATATTGCCTGGTTAGGGATTATTGGGATTCCGCCGCATGAGCCGCGGTGCAATGTTTCAACACGTGAACCCTCTCTTTGTACAATTAATTGCATGAAGGTAAACGAACGAGACTACAAGTCGTAAGATTCTGTCTTTCTTCACAAATTGCTCCTGGCGATATTTTGAAGGCTCTGCTGGACTGATGAATGAAGGCCTCTGGCCATGTTTCTCAATGCCCTTGGAAATTTCAATAATTCACACTGCTTTCCACGCTAACAAAGCCTCGTCAAACGCTTGGGATGGTATGATTCGAAATCACGTTTCATTGACATGGTTCTAATCTTACGCCGCCAAAAGAGAAACCTCCTATCCACTTGTTTTCAAAATCTCTACCGATGACAAGAAAAATCTGACCATCACGCCCAATATGTACCTCAGGGCCAATAAACTCGCGCCAACCAGCATCGTGCGATGCATCCCATGACTCTTTTGTTACGACGCATTCTCCGTAGCCATCCAATAAAAGCTGGCTGGCGATGCAGAGATCCTTGTGGGCATCAATTTTTTGGTCAATAAAGCTTTTAGGGTTTTTCGCCTGGCCAGCGCTGCACTGTATACCCCAAGGGTGAGAGTATCCTGAGCCTGGAGACTGCATATGGGTCGGAAGCGACCTTTTGTAGATGCAATTGGTCGGGGCTATTTGCGCTGACGATGAAATGGACTCCGTTGAACCAAAAAAACAGAAAATCCATACAAGGCGGTAATGTCCAGGATTTATCCCTCTAGAGTGACATCGTAGCTGCAATTCAGAAATTCGGCGACATGTTAAAATACTGCCTCCGATGGGTCTTATCCCCTCTCCTGAGGGTGATGGATCAACTGTGACATCTGTTGGGTAACCGCTTGCCTCAACATACTCCCTGTACCAGAAAAAGCTCCCAGGGAATTCATGGTCCAGGTCTTGTTCGTACCAACATTTGAAGTCATCGGCAGGTATGTTTCGGCCTTGCGGGGGTTTATCTGGAGGGGTTACTACGAGGCTAGAGCCGATGTGTGCATTGAAGTGATCCGTAGTGGGTATTGTACTCACTGCTCTCTGGTTTTGGGCGTAGCCGTGTCAGTAATTCATGAAGCCATTCGGGTTTCATCATTGCACGCGAGACGCTTGGATACATCGGGTGGAGAACAAAAGTCGGCATGTTCGTGTCGAATTTAATGTGCCCATGACTCAATGGACGAGAATTCAAAACATCCGCGATGTCCGGATCAGGAAATCGGATCTAGCCTATTTGGGCCTAACATTTACTAATCCATTATTCTGCCTGAATGGGAAGCATGGAGTATGAGTTCGATATTTATTAGCATTCTTCGCAAAGGAAAGTGCGTGACAGAAGCGTTAGGGGCTGCTGCTGGACTCGATTGGCCGTCGCTATTGTGTTGCTATTTGATCTTTTGGCCCGATCCTACACAAGCATTCCCATCAGCTGCTACCTAGATTGTGTCTGAATTGCCGGCATCGACCTTGAAAGCTACAACGGTCGTTTCCTTCGTCCAAAGTAGCAATCTGTACATCGTGTAAACTCAACTTCCCGGATACGGCATCCAGCATGAACCCAACGGTATTGTAGGACACGCTCAAACCTAACAGTTTCAATGTCGTTGTTAATATGTTCATCCGAACACTCAGGCCCTCACGAGTTAGTTGCTGATTTTGTCTCCATTGTGACGTCTCATATAACTTTACATGAGGCGAATAGCATGTCACGAGTAAACGTTTCAAGATTCTGCCATATCTTGGTGTCGGTGGGGTTAAATCCAGCCAAGTTGAACACAACTTTATGAATTACGACAAAATCTTCCTCTCTTAACATATGCGCATAGTTGCCTATTAGCAGTTAATAGTCGGAGGGCATAACAATAGACACACCCAGATGTTTCTCGGAAACTAGCGGCAGTAGGCGTCCCGAAAAAACAGGACTGGTGGGGAAAAGAAGTGCTTTCGAAAGTAATGGTTTAAAATCCATCCCCTAAACTTGGTACATTGAATCGGCAGAAGGACGTCGACTGTCCAATTCAAACCCTTTCCTTCGATGCTGGATTGTACTTTGGGAATAATGAAATCAGAATTTGGTACGCTAGTATCATGGTTCTAAATCTTTTGTTGAAAGATCAATGGTTATGTCTTCATCAAAGACTCGACCATCTGCCTCTCGACCTTGAATCATCAAAGTGGACGAACTTGAAGACGAACACACATCGCAATCAAGGCTTATATCGCGAGAGGCTATCAACAAGATTTGCCGACCCAGGTGGAACTGTTGCTGAATGGACTCCACGACCAGTAGTGTATGAGCCAAAGGGGAAGAAAAGTCCTCCCAACATCCTCCAGTCGCAACCATTTGTTTTATCATACTGTTGAGATGCACCAATGGACCGGGGTGTTCGCAGCGAAGCGCTGCTTGCAGAATCATTCCAATTATTCCACGACGATATTTGTTTTTGGAAACACACTTGCTGGGATCAAGTCCTTTAGTAATGCGAATGAGGAGAAGAAGCCAAGGGTTCTGCGATCCGTTGTGCAGTCGGTGACCCAGAAGATCCGATAGCAGAACGTCGTCACAAACAATGTGAGCAAAGACGTATTCTGCGGCTTCCATTGCTTCTTCATGCGTCCTGAACCGGAGAGGCTGGGCATCAAGACTGGATGGCTCGACGGCAGTGTCAGACCCGGGCGTTGAGGGCGATGCACCTTCGGCGATGGCGAGAAGTAAGGGCGATTCACATTTGCCGAGTCTTTTAGATTGAGCCCTCAACTCGTCAAAACATTGATGGTATTGCGTATTCAGGTCAATATCTGATTCTGCTAGGCCGCCATTACTATCGTCACGCAAAAAGAAGTGCTGCCAGTGGCGCTCAAGCAGCGTCGTGAACGGGGTACCTGACCGGGTTTCCAGGTGATGTTGAACAGCTTTAATAATGACAGCGCGCATACTAGATACCAAGGCCGTGGATACAATTAAGTTGATGGTGGAAGAATTGGAAAGTGTCCGATGGCTGAGTGATGAGAGAGAGTATGAAGGCTCTGTTCGAGCGGACACGTGATTCCACAGACCAGCGACGTATCTCAACATGACATTAGAATCTGCAATGGCCTCAACAAGGTCATTGTCAAACAACCCCTCGGGGAGACGAGATTGATTTGAAAGTGTAAGTTTGGAGATGCTGCTGAGATTACGGCGCAACCCCTCAAAGGTCCCAAGCTCTACCTCGACGAAAAGGAGCACTAAATGCGCGGCAATTGCCTCATTCGCTCTCGGGGACACATGCTCTATAGCAGTAGATAATGCCATCTTGGTGTATCGTAGAGCAGATTTCATGTGGTTTCCTTCTGGAGCCCATTTCGAGCCTCCAGGTTTGAACACCGAACTGGTATAGCTGCCTTTCAAGTTGGCTAGGTTTGCGGCGCTCAGCGCCATCGCAGCAAACTCCACGGCTCTTGTGGCGTTCATGTTGCTGCAAATGACCTTGATATCGAAGGGGACCATGTCAATAACATGGTTTGCAAAGTGGGCCATGTACATGCCATCTGTCCCTGCTTGACTGGAGCAATGAACCCTTGGAGGGATCGATGGAAATGCTGCAGCATGCTGGAAACACTGCGAGCGGCAATGGGCGGGTGCTATTGATTTGGTATCCCGCGATGATCCGATAGAAAGAAACCTTGATGAATCTGAGTCATCAAATATTTGACTTGAAACTGCCTGCAAAAACTCGTGTTTCGGAGCTGTCGAATGCACGTCTTGGATCGGATTGGATCGCGGTGTGTCTATATCTGACAACGTTGAGACGTTGCCTGAACTTTCAGAACCAGAAAGACAATCGATAGGGCTCCCTGGCTGCTGCTTAGTAGGCTTTGAAGACTTTTGTCTCGCAACTCGGCTCTTGTAGGCAGCCCAGCTTGAGGCATCGTGAAACGCGAAGCGCTGAGTGGGAAAGACGCACAAGTCACCTGCCTTCTTACAGCGCCCACAACACGGCTTTGCCTCATCGCACTTTTCCCTTGTTAGCACAGTAGTTTGTGACTCTTTTCGGGTCGATTGATAAGGCAAGGGCGCGAGATTCTACCTTTCGCCGCTTCCTGCGACACGGGTCGCAGCCATTCCTACTTCTGACGACGGATGTCTTCTTGGGCCGTGCTGGAGCGGCTTCATACATGATGACGGACACAACTGTACAGATTTACGAGAAACCCGAATATGCCGACGGGTACCAGTGTTGGTATGAGGTTGCAATAGGAAGGTACCGCGAGTTTGGGAGAAAATCCGAGTTCATGGATTTCCGGGGTCGCATGACGGTGGGGGTTATATGGGGCTTGCTCCATATAAGGATTCATCAACGCTAGCCTTTCGCGGCATATCAGCCGGCGAGGCCGGGGGCCGTTGTTAGACTGGCTCATCACCGCCCACATTCAACTGGGAACTCATCCTGGTCACATTATGCTGCTACTTAAACATTATGTACAGTATGTTTAGCGCCGATTACTGAGCATCTGATTACAGAAGACAAGACATTAAGAAGGCAGTGCGACGAGCCATGAAAGCTGTGTGCTTGAATGCATCGCTAACGCCGTGGCCCCCTTCTGTCTGTTCGTACAAAAAGCATGGTGCGCTGACCTCCTTGAGCCTAGCAACGAGCTTTCGCCCATGTCCAGCACCCACGCGATCGTCCAAAGTTGAAGATGTTACCAAAAAGGGAGGGTATTCAACGTCGGTCTTGATGCAGTGGAAGGGAGAGTACGCGCGAAGCGCCACGGCGACCTCGGGATCCTCTGGGTTCCCGTATTCCTCGAGCCAAGCTGAGCCCATGCCCATGTGTGTGTATCTCAACATGTCAGTCATGGGCACGTCGCTCACGATGGCGTTGAAGAGTTCTGGCCTCTGGGTCCCCATGACACCGGCAAGAAGCCCGCCGTTGGAACCCCCAAACACTCCAAGGTGCTTAGGCGTGGTCAATCCTCTTTGGATCAGCGATTCTGCCACGGCGATAAAATCATCATAGGCAGTTTGGCGTTTCTCTCTCATGGCGGCATGATGCCATGCGACCCCACGCTCTCCTCCTCCGCGAATCAACCCCACGACCAGCCCACCGCCAGACTCAAGCCATGGAACGAGGGAAAGGCCTCCCAGCCCTGAGTTAAGATAGTCCAGAGGAAATGAAATGCCAAACCCTCCATAGCCCGTCATGAGAATGGGGAGTGGCTCTTGTCGTACTTTGGGAGCAAGCATGATGTAGTCAACAGATGTACCATCCCGACTTTGGGCACTGTGAGTCTCCACCATGTAGTCGCTGCCATCAAAAGCGGCATGCTCCGAGTGCAGTGTCGTTCTGTTCCATGCTTCGTCTTCCATGATGATTTGCGTGGGTGTTAGAAGCCCGGTTTCCAGAATAATCACCCTGTTGCTGCTTCTATCGGCCCCCTCAATCTTAAAAACACACCCAGGAGCCGCACATACTGTTCGAGCCACTGACCAAGTGTCGTCATCGTGAAACTCACTGACCACCAGTCGATGCTGGCCCCTGCTTGAGAGAGTTTGGTACACCCTGGTTTCACTCGCAGCTAGACCTTGGATAAAGATGTTTGTGTTGAATTCATCTTCTTTGGGAATGTGTACGATAGACACGGTATCTTCCTCTCCAGTGACATTGCAGGCTAACAATGTCCCGGCCGGAACATGTTCGTCATTGACCGTGGTGGCCTCCGTGAGCGAGACGACCAGATGTTTTGAAGTCGCTGTTAAACTCGTAGGCAAATTGATCTTTGAAGGAAGTGGAAGTTTTCGCACCGCACCATCAAGTGAAACCGCATGGTAGAAGTTTGTCGAGTAGTCAGGGCATTCGTGAATCAAACCCAAGCGGTTTGGTCCGCTTCCCATGGCAAAGTTCACAGCTATCGCGTGGGTAGTTGGAACAGAGTGGACGAGCTTGGCTTCAGTAAGATCAGTGCCTCGCGTCCAGATGTATGTGTTTGTTGGCCAGCCTGCCGCTGTGGTCGGGCCGTCGTTGAGAGCATGCGTGATGAGCACATGGTCCATGTCAAGCCAGCTCATTGTTAGACGACCAGCAGGGGTTCGAAAGCCTCCAGAGACTTCGATTCCGGTGTCTACATCAACCTCTCTAGCCTCGGCAAGATCAGAACCACCTTCTGAGAGCATGATTAAAATCCGACAGGACGAGCCCTCGATGACGTTGCTGGGAAGGCCATAATTTGCAAACTCGTAGGATTTGCCTTCCTTTCTTCCCGCTTCATCGAGATCAAATACAACCTTCCAGGTATCCGAGGTGCCCTCCCTGCTCATCTCAATGACGCCCTGCTTGTGCGTAGCATCTTGACGGTGACGGAACACTCTTCCAGACAGGAAGTGTTTGGGCACGGGGAAGTGATGCTCAGCCAGTTTCTTCATGCGTTGAAGGAGCTCCTCTGTTTTCGGCAGAGAATCCAGATGCTTCATTGTCAACTCATTCTCCTGCTCGACCCATTTCAAGCACTCGGAGCCCTGTTGTTCCTCGAGCCAGTCCCAATTAACTCCAGTTTCCAGCACCCTATTTGTTTGACGCGTGAGCTTTAGCTTGGCCTGGGGTTTTCTCCGACTTACACCTTTTCGGCCCCGGAATTTGTAACGGTGTATGAAGCCATTTTCAGTACTGTCGAGATGGGTTCCAAAACTTCAATTGCCTACGAGATTGCGAGGTTGTCAAGAACCGACTGGTACGAGTACTTGACAATTCGGGATATTTAAAGTCTTGTGCGGAAGCCCGTCTGGCGACTTTTAATGCACTCAAACACGATGCATGTCTGACAACCATCTCCACATAGGCGCGGAGTAGGCGGTGTCCGTGGACGAGCGGACTCGACCAGGCATAGCTCAACACGCGATATTCTCAGCATCAAACTAACGTGGGGTACATTGGCGAGGGCTAGATTGAGTGGTGGGCAGCTCAGAGGCATGCAGGCCGTTGCTCATGCGTCCCATGCAGCCTTGTCACAGCATGGTCTTCTGAGCATGCATTATCCGGCTTGCGAACTGGGTAAATCCCCGCTCAGGATTTTGATAGGGGGCGGCAATAGGCCGGAGACCTGCAGGATATGGAGCAAGGCCAAATTCGATAACTCTGTCCAATTAGAAACGATCAAACGTCCAAATCGATCCACCTGTGGCCCCTGGAATGAGGTGGACCTGCGCAATTGGTGACCCGAATAGGGATGGTGCTTATTGCGACGTTCGCATGGGCCAAATTCGTGGATCGGCAGACCGAACTAGGAATAGCCCCCAGACACGGCCTCAATGCAATGATATCAATTTTTGCGAGGGCAACGCGTCCGCGAGGCAAGAGGGATAGATAACATTGCGTTTATAAACACGGGCCATTCATACTCACCAGCCTCCTCCAAACATACGTGGCCGATTTTCAGCATCAGAATCGGGCGCGAATTGCCGTCATTGTCCATTGTGTCCACCCTGGCGGACCATCCAGCATGGAAAAGAAAGACATGCATAAGCCTCCGAGCCTTGGCGATGGCGAAGGAACAGTTGGAAGCAGCCACGTTGTGGAGCAGGACGGCGATGCGGAGCCCTCCTTGTCGCGTGTGCTTGGAAAATGGGAGCTGACAGCAGCCTGGATTGGTCTATTACTCGTGTCCATGACAAATTACCTCGACGTCGTGGCCGTTTCCGTCTTTTATACGTATGCCCTGAGCGAATTCTCCCGCGTCTCCATCGAAGGGGCCCTAGCCACCTGCGTTGGCGTAGCGACGATTGGTAAGTGCCGGTGAACCCAGACACACTGGACTCTCGATTGACAGTGTCCTAGCAATCCAAGGCCCTTTGGCCGCCTTGGTAAATCATGTGCAGTTAGTATTGTAAACATGCTTGTAACCCTCCGAATCTAATATGTGAAAGACCGTTGATAATCTTCCTTTCCGCCCTGAGTTCGACTATGCTCGGTCTTGCTTTGATAGCAGCCGCCCCGAACGTGTCATGTTTCATCGCCGGCTATATTTTCTATGCCATGGGACTGATGGGTATGGATTGGCTCTGAATCTCTATTTTCCATACTAACAGCGTTCTTTAGCTTCCAAATTCATGGTGCTTTACCTTGGAGCAGGTACAGTAATCAGGAAGTTTCGAATGAATGGTTTCTGACACACTTGTAGAACTGTCAAGCATTCGATATCGCGGTCTATCGATGGCGACAGTCAATGCCCCGTCCATAATATCACTATTGGTATGAACGTGATGAAATTATGAATGTATGACCGCTTGCTCACATCATTCCAGGCTGGCAGCCACATGGCCGAAGCAATGCTTCATAACATTGGCTGGAGATGGGGAACAGGTATCTGGGCGGCGCTCGTAAGTCACTCTCTTATGCATGAAATGTATGGAAAGGTCAACTGACCTCATCAGTTTCCGGTTGCAGCCATAATGCTACTTGTGCTGCTCTTCATAAGCGAGCGGAGACTGAAAGTCATCCGGGGTACTGGACGGCCATCGGCAAAACATGTCTGGAAAGCACTCAAAGAGCAGGATCTCGTTGGCATCGCATTGCTGATTTCAGGAACGGCCATGCTGCTGCTTCCTATTCCACTAGAGACCAGAGGCCCCAGCAAGTACAGCGAGCCCAAAAATGTTGTGCCAACTGTCCTTGGTGCTTTGCTTCTAGTTGGTTTGTTTGTATGGGAAAGGAAGTTTGCAACAGCACCTTTATTTCCAAAACTAATGTTCCAGAACTACAGCATTTTAGCGGCGCTGGCATGTGAGTGAACGCCTCTCATGCGCCCGACAACGTGCTAAATTGAGCCTAGGTAACACGATGCAATATTGCGCTACTGTCATTGCCACGACGTATTTGTACGTCTTTCTCGTTGTTTCAAGCAATCATTCCGTGTCTACCGTCACCATGATCTCATATATTTGCAACGTGGTCGCACCCTTCATGGCCATCTGGTACGGCTTGGCGTCGGCCTATTTCAAAAACAACAAGTGGCTGTTTTCCATTGCCAATGCATTCACAGTATTGGGGTTAGGCTTATTCTACGCTTTCCATGAGCCTTTGAAAAATGACGGTGCTTTGATCGCATCTCTGGTCATCTATGGCATTGGGTTTGGTGGTCTTCTCAACGTCATTCAATTGATACAATCGCTCTCCACGCCAAAAGGTTGGTCACACATGAAATGTTCTAAAGATAATGATTTCGGCTAATACTTGAGAAGATGTGCCGATTGTTACCGCTCTATTCTTCCTCACAGCCAATATTGGTGGATCTGTTGGTGGCGCCGTCAGTGGCGGCATTTGGACGGGTAAGTCCGAGCTTATTTGGCTATGAGTACAATATTAACAGATACAACCATCCAGTTTTGCTAGTTAGAAACCTTCGTCAGGCTCTCCCGGCCAATCTCAAGTCTGACGCTTCAGCCATTATGCAATCGGTAATTGAAGCTACGAGCTACGCCGTCGGCACCGAGGAAAGGACGCAGATTATATCTGCATACGTCAAGACCTATGGCTATCTTCTTGTTGTTGCCTTGGTTTTTGTGGCAATCTCGTTCCTAATTTCCCTGTTTATTCGGAGCAATCCAGTCAAAGATGAGCTAGTTGTTGCTGAAACAAGCAAGGAAAATAACGAGGAATGAAAATCTAGCATGCCGTGGCTCGGAAGCGTGGGCTATCTGATTGAGATATAACAAAGGGACATCAATAGGCTGAAGTAATGATAATTAGCCGCGGTATCAATCCTGTGTTTGAATGAAGCATATTTTAGTTTTTCATGCACGTCATGTGTAGTGCTGTCAATATACGTCACGTATTCGTCTCAACCGAAACCCACAGAGTACCATAATAAATACTAGCTTTGCACAAATACAAAATCTCGACATTAGCGTAAAAGAAGGGTGTTTCGTAACAAACAGTTCAAACTGCTCAAGATGGAGGCGAGCATTGTAATTCTCCATATTATTTGCACTCCACTGAGGGTTTTGAGAGCCTTTCTGAATCCCAGCGGATATTTTTGAACCTGTATCCATTTCCATGTTTGTGTTCAATTTTTTTAATTCATCATTTTGTAGTTGATAGCACTGCCAAAGTCATGTCGAGCAAATCGAATGATCCCATCTCATTAATCGTCGTCGCTAGACTCCTGGCTGAACGGCAAGTTGAATGATGGCCCAAAACCACAAGAATTGCTTCGCTTTTGGCGTTCCATTCTTTGCCTCGAGGTGACTCGCTCGATGGCCTCTGCAAGCTCTTCTCGCATCGTCTCATCGTCGTCATCATCATCATGTTCAGCAGCACTTGTCGCAGGCGTCGGCGCTTCCAAGTCAGCGTCGACATCAGCTTGCACGGCCTTTGACCGCGCCGGTTTCTTCTGTCTTATCTTTTCCAGCTCGACCGCTACGGCGGCATCCAGCCGCTCCGAGAATTCCCTCGCCTGCGCTTCCTCCCCAAGAATGGAAAAGTGCGATCTGCGATAGACACCAAGGGCGCTCAGAGTGAAGCTCACAAGTTCCCAAGAAAATAGAATCGGCAGTGCGTAGTGTACATGAGGATTGCATCCTCCCGACCAAATGTCTATCAAGATTTGATAGACCTCATGGGCTGGGAACATGTACCCCAAGTGGTAGAACGCAGGGCTGAGTTGAAAAGGTAGAAGAATAGAAGTAACATTGAAAATGATCCACGCTATCAGCGCCATGGGGACAAACGGAGGCGGTAACCATATGGTAAAAACATCCAAGGTGAGAAATTTGGTGTGCGCGAAGAGCCAGATGACCATCCACGACAGGACAAATTGGTTTCCGTTGACATTCCAGCCCGCCCTAAACGCCCAGATGGCGCCAGCAACGCAGAGTGATCCAACAAAGGTATACGCGATGGAAATGAAATTGCGCATCAGAATTATGCGCGGGGCTTTGATGCGAGTGTAGACTTTGAACTGGGCGTAGAGACCGTTAATGGTTCCCAGATAAAAGAACTCTTGAATCATGATCAAGATGATGACAACAGTATTATAAATTGCCCTAGATCCCTGTGGAGTTGGTTGTATGTCGATGGACCGAAGCTGCCACGGGTTTGCCATGACGGATATTGCTGCATCAGATACAGATGTGATATTGCCGGTGCCATTTGCTCTGCTATACGCCACTCGGGCGGTTTCGGAAAGCCTCTGCAGGTTGGACGATATAGCGGAATCAATGGTGGGCGCGTACAAGGCTTCGTTCCAAATATAGGCCATGACGTCTGTTCCATCATAATCCGATACATCCGTGTCTCCGGTCAGCGCATCCCGCAGCTGGCTCGATGCGCCCTGGGTCACATAAAAGGCAGCCCAATATCGCGCCTGGCAGACCGCTTTCTGCACGTCCGATGTGGTTTGGAAGTCTGATGCCGGTCTTTCCATCAATTCCGGGAATCCTGGGCCTTGAAGCGATGCGTACGCATTGCGCACCGCCTGCCCGATGGCGCCGTCATCGTAGTCGACAAACAGGACGTGCAAATTGTGAATGTGGCTGCCCTGCTGGTACAAGGAGCCGAAGATGTAGGAGAAGAGAGCGAGAAAGAGCAGCTGGAGATACAAGAAATTGGTGCCCACAGCAAGAAAGAACTTTTTGCGAATTTTGACCGGATACGGGTTGCTCTTGGAGGTGCGGTTGTCGAGGGAGTTGGGATAGATTGTCTTGATTGAGACCATTTTCGGCAATCTCGCCGAAGCTAGCTCTCACAAATTTTGGTGTTGAAGCTTTTTTTTTGCTTTTGCTACAGTGTCATACGGAGGCAGGACGAGAAGGAGGGGCAAAACAAGCTTGAGATGTTTAAATAGTGAAATGATACGCTAGGGTCAGATTATGTCATAAGTAGTGACACCTGAACCTGCAAGGTCAATCGAAGGAACACATTTGATAGCAGAATTGACGCCATTATTCAGCCATTGCTTGTTATCCTCACCAACTACGGCCATGAACAAGTGGAATCCGCACTGGACCTACCAAGCTGCTTCATTGCGCAGATTGCAAGAATAAAAAAAAGCGAGCCACTCAAACTTGTGTAGGGCGATGCTTGCTTTGCGGTTACAACACTGAAGAAGGGTCAGGCGGCGCAGCCCAAAGGCTTCCCCAGGATGCGCACCGCCATTCTTGAAAGCGGCATCCTTCGATCCTCCTGCAATCGCCTGGGCGCTGCGTCTTCTCCATCAGAGAAGCTGAGCTTACGTTTCCCTGCCACTGTTTCACTATCAGCAAGCGTAAGCCTGAGAGCCCGGTCCCTTCCCTTTTTGGATTTCCTCCATTCGATGGCGCACGATGGTGTCATAATGAGGGGGAGAGGTCCACCTCTTCTCAGCTGCAGAGCTGAAGGCCTCCTGGACAGGCTTGAAGCCGAAGTTGTTGTTTTCTCGGACATCATATGGGATGCAATCAGCAAGATGCAGCATGCTATTGTCTAACTCGGGGACACCGGGCCTGTTGCAGCTTTCCAATTGCGGAAATAGTGTTTATAGGTTAAAGATTCAACCCGCGCTGATGCATCGCGCCCCAGATTTGATGAACAGGATGGCACGCTGCGCAACAATAACCCAAAGGCAGCTAAGCTTCAGGGTTGGATTTCGATCGTTGTCGTATCAACAGCCATGTCGTGTCCAGGTCAAGGCTGATTTGACCTGGGCGATACGGTCCTCAGAACAAAGTTTAGGATGCCAGTTAAATAATTTCACGTCTCGGTCCAATCCGACTGCTGATTCGCTCGTCTCTTCGTCACTCAGGGCGTGTGGTTCGGATGCCTCCTAGTCGTCCAAACCTCTACCATGGTAAGCTCTGCCATGATTAGCTCGCAAGTACTGTGGCTGTGGCAGTGGCTGGCGGCCGTCGGTGGCTGGGGCTTGATGCTGTTAGGGGAATTCGACCGTATCCATAAACTACTGGTCTGTAGGCAGCTTGATTTGACCAACAACGCCAGAAATAAGAGCTGCGGCTCACAAGACTATTAGGCAGTTGCGGCCTTGCCTCTCTTCCTTTTCGCCCATATTTACAAAGCAGCTCATTTGTTCAGCTAGGCTGCTTATTTTGTCTCTTCTTTTGACCCAATACCAAGACGACATGGGTGTCTGATGTCCACATGGATGGTCATGTGGGCCTTGGCATTGCGACGGTACCGAAACCTCGCTTCGCATTAATACTCGGCGGGTAGAGGTCAATGGTGAATCATATGTTGGTGCTTTGCCTTGACCTGCTGATCATCACTACTTTTGCAGGCAAACATCTCAACCCAGCCATCTGGGTGACATGTGATTCGCAGCCTGCTGTGCCGTGCGAATTATCAAACCACTTGCTGCGCCAACACAAGCATGAGGTGTGGGGATTTCTTAGGCTCGGCGTCATGGTAAATAGCGAAGACCAGGACTCAGCTCCCCATCAGGTTGATATGCTTGTCAAAAGGGCGTGCAGGCGAGGCGTGTCAGGAGAACAAATTTTGGTGGCGAGTTGAATGGATTGAAGAAGCGCATCGCGATTTGCATCTCTACAGCTCATGTGAGCTGAGAGCGAGCAGGCGAGCAGAGCTGGCAACACATGTTGCCGGCCGCCATCTCGACTTCCACCGAGGCAACAAGCGGGGATAGTGGCGATGAGTTTTTTCTTTTCTCTTTTTGAAGAGAGATTGTTCGCCCAAGCATACCTTGATTGACGCATTTGTGTAAGAGGTAGCAGCATGGCCGTGGAGCCCAATGCCTCCATCGCGAGTGAGTCAAGACAGAGAGATTCGAGGACCGGCAGCAAAACGTCATGTCATGGCACTGCATTTGGACACGGAAGCGCAGGGGTCATGACACTAAAGTTTTGCACGCCGGGGAGCCCGTGAATGATTTTTTTCTGAAGCAGAAATACATGTTTGCGTCTCCACATACTGCATCCGCCAGCCAGTCAAAAGATGGGAATGGCTCAGTAAGGCCTAGTCCCGAGGACGCACACGCGAGCAGGTCTACTTGTGCCCCGCCTTTGGGGAAAAGAAGGGGAAAAGGAAAAAGAAAAAGAAAAAGAAAAAGAAAAAGAAAAAGAAAAAGAAAAAGAAAAAGAAAAAGAAAAAGAAAAAGAAAAAGAAAAAAAAGGGAAAATAGTTATTGGGTGCACGCTCAATGCAAGATCCATCTTCTTCCCTCCTGCCGCATTTAAAAAAAAACCTGCACTTTCATCCCGTTGACATCCCTCAAAGTCTACCACAACCAGCACCAGACCAGACCAGGACCAGCTCCAGCAATTGCCCAACATGAGTGCTGCTTCCACCAACAGCGTCAACGTAGGCCTCTCCTCTCCCACCTCACCTCGCTCGCTTCACCGATCAAGATGCTTGACGGCTCCTGAGCTGAAAGTGATGCCCCAAGGCTCGAGAGAATTTTTGGGAACAGCGACCCGGGCGGCCCTTAAGAAGCTGATGAATATTATTTCCATTCAGTCTACAATCTTTGCTTTATATGCCGCTAAACATCCTCCAATTCCTTATAATGCTCACTAAGCGTCTTCTTGGATATGATCCTGGAAAGCCTCCCGTACGGTTGAGGTGGTGGCTGGTTAGTTCCTGGCTCGAGATTTGTCCGCGTGGCAATCGGCTCGAGTTTGCAATCGTCACTTGAGCCCGATTGTCCAGAGGTGTCGGAGTGTTCAGAGTCAGATGTCCCAGAAAGCCTGGGGAAGGCGCGAATAAGAAGAACGCGAATGGAAGGCATGCATGTGCAAATTTCAGCCACGGCAATCTCGATGACGGACCACCTCGTTACTTCGATATAGTCCCATGTATTGTTGTCCGTTTTGCCAAACTTGACGAGAAATTGCAATCGCACGATGCTAATCACGGTCACGCTGTTGTCCAAGTTAGCATTACTTCCATCAAGAGCGGGTGGAGGGCCCGTGATGCTCACAATGTGCCCACAAAGAACATCAACCCGGCACCGACTTTCTTCTTCCAGTCCAGCTGAAGCTTCTTGATTTGAGACAGGGGAATCAGCAACATCCAAGTGTCGATGGCTATGCCAACCGAGGCATTTGACCACGCGATGGCGTTGATGCTCAGGCAGTGCCCCTTGTGCTCGTTGTCCCATTTGGTCCAAAAGTAGGACACGGGCCAGCACTGAAAGGCGGCGAGGAAGACGAAGAAGACGCCTGAGACCGCGTTGAACCCAATGGTTGCCCAGATGACCCTCTGAACCTGCCGAGATGGAAAGATTCTCAGGTAAAATAGCAGCAGCACCATCTTTAGCAAGACCATTTGCGCAAAGTAGTTGACGGCCAAAATGTAAAAGTACATTCCAAAAGCCGTAATGGAGTCAAACGGAACGGTCCACACGTCGCGACCTAGCCCATTGGGCGCGGTGCCGTACTGAGTAATGGTCAGATTCGGAAGGCTCATGAAGCCGACAAGGAGCAGAGTCCAATCGTCAAGGCCAAAGCCGAGGCTCCACCAGTATTTGAAGAAGAGACGCTGAAGAATGCACACAAGAGCAACGGTTCCGATGGTGTTTGTCAGGATGACATGTTGCCGTGATTGGTCTCGGATCGGTGCGCCGCAGTACGTCATGCTCACATTTTTGGTTGCTTTTCGGGGCAAGTATCAGCAAGGCCGTCGTCTTCAGATTCCACAGTTGCTTTTGTTCTTGTTCTTACTCAGAGATTCTTTAATGGTACAGCTGTCTTTGACGCAGAGGGTAACCTGCTTTTGGAACTCTTCATCTGCGCAGGTGCACGTGCGATTTGTCGGAAGGCATTCCGATGTTCCGAGAGCGCCCAACAAACATGTCGTCTTGAGAATGTCAGCAAATGCGTATGGAAATGTTTTCTGTCTGCTCTGATAAAAAAAAAGCAAAAGGGCGGGGGAACGCACAGCGCATGAAGGCAGCTGGCTGATGAAATCCTCCTGGGACAGCTCTGCAATGGTGACCGGCGCCAGGGCGAGTAAAAGAAACGGGATAAGTTTCCACATGGCCTGCATGGTGACGGGAAAGGTAAACACAAACAGCCGTGTGGTCTCGCAAAGACGCCGGGAGGCAGACTACAGATGTATTTAAGTAAACATGTGGGTAGCAGATCATCGGTGCCCGCTTATTAGATCCATCGTCCAGATTGACTGCAGCATATGAGATCTGGCAAGGCTGAAATGTAAAATTGAACTACCATGCACGAGCAGTTTCAGGGCGTGGGAAAACACTCGGGTGGAGGGTTGATGGCCTCAGCGCTGACCAGGATTCCGAATAACGGCTTCCACCTTGGGATCGCTCAGTGGGCTGTATGAGCTCTCCGCTCCACATGGCCTGCTTGGTTGTATGGGCCTGTTCATTCCCTGTGCTAGCTCACCGGCTCATCGATTTAGGCACGCCCATCAAGGGAGCATGTTGCAGGCCGGCAGTGGCGGCTGCCTCTCGGTTATAAGCCAACCCTGGGTGCCGCCCATCCTGGAAGGCTTAGCGCGCCTGATTTGACCGGGGAACAAGGTCGAAATGAAACTGTTGGCGGTCGCATTTGGTCGACAATTGTGTGCGTCAGAGCGGAACACACTAGCGGGACGCCAGGCCACGACCTCTTGCAACTCGCCGCGATAGTCCCTGCTGCCGTACAGGAATACAGCCCCAGCGCTTGAGCAGATGGAAGAGAAAAGCCCACAATGGCCGCCTCAACAAAAATGGGCAAATGCTCAAGGAACAGGACGGATAGCCAGGCGTGGTGTGCGCCGCCGTGCAACGGTGTGGTTTAGAACCTTCTGCTCTCGCGCTAGACATCGCAGAGGGTATCCACAAGGGGTACTGGGAAGTAGCGCGTTTTATGGGCAAGCGCCGGGAGATCTTCGACAAGCATTCGAAGCCGCAAAGTTCAGCAGGTGACCAGCATGAATCATCCCAGCACTTGTACCTGCCGGCCTGCCGTGTGTCGCAGGACATTAGTCCGGTCTCAGGCAATGGGTTTATCGAGTGTCAATCTGCGAGCTGAGATATGACAATTACAGCCAGTGCTGAGAAAGGAAATATCACCAGGGAATCCATACATAGCAATGCCATGACTAGCTGCAGATAGAATGTGACGAGAGAAAGACTCGTTCCCGCTCGTTGGTGTTTGAAGCCCAGCAAGGAGGACGGACGAATGGCTGCCGATCGGTCTTGGCAGCGCTAAAGCATTCAAGTCTCGGCTCTACTCGCGTGGGGGGGATCTGAGAGCTGCCGATTTCCACGTGCGCTCTGACATTGCAAGGAATTAAATGGCAGCTCGAGTATCATCCAGTTGACATTTGGTTAGCCCAGCGCGGTGTTTATTCCCAATGTAGATTAGTAGACAGGAAAGCTTCCGAAAATCGGAAATACTGCACACTCACCTTGACATTAGCCGTTTTGTTTTCGGATCTTGTAAGATGTTCCTGACTCCATCGCAAATTGCCAGCCCAGCTGACCTAGTTATTAAGCCATTTCAATCGCCATGCACAGAACGAGATTGGTTGAGACATCACCCTCAATTAACAGTCGATGCGCTCTTATCACCAATTACCTCCTGTAAAATAGGGATAAGGAACAGCTTGGCACAACAATCCGCGCTGCTGAAGCAGGCAGCATCACAACCTGCCTTGTCCGACGGAGCTCTAGGGTAACAACGTTGGGATGCGGATGCTTGGCCACCACTCTTTGATTAGCGCATGGATGTCTTCAACTAAATTTCAGCGCTTTTATTCAACGTCATGTGCGTGTTTGATGAATAAGAAAGAACCGACGCTGAATATAGCCACCTTGAGCTTATGAATTGGTTCTCTCTGGTGGATCGCGTGTGTCGCGATTGGGGTCACATGGAATCCAGTTCGTAAAAAAGGCATTCCCACTGGGATACAAGGCAGAAACCTAAAATACGAATATTCTCCCCCGCAATGCGACTGTCATCGCCAAGCTCGAATCTGAATTGATCTCGTCTGTTGCCTTGGCGCTATGGATACACATTTGGCTCCCGCTAACCAACCACAGCGTGGCAACTACTGCACAGGCGTTGCCATGTCACTCAGCCACGCGCAGCTGATCATCTCGCCCTTCAACTTTCAGATTGACCCAAGAAGAATATTTTAATCTTGAGCATCATCGCAGGAATGCATAAAGTGCAGACAATCGATATGGCCACCTTTGCAGCAGGACAAGGCCCCATGTCAACCAAGAGCCCAATGCGGTCTAGCTTGATGAGATGCTCTCCGCCTGATGGATTGATCGCCAGGGGGGAACACGCGGTTGTGATGGCACCCAGTCGCTTTCCTTGTCTTCGGTTGCTACCTCATGCGAACCAAGGGCGACGACGCAAATTTAAAACAACATTGAGCATTAAATCCATTCAACCATCTTAAAAAAAGTGCGTCACGGAGGCTAGTTGTAGTGCGAGACACTGGAGGATTGGTTTGCGCCTGACCTTGAGAGCTTTGCAGACGTGTGGCTACTCGGAATGAACTGTAGGGCCAGTTCCCCGGATTGAAGGCGCATTGGTTTTGCAGCCAAGAATTCAATCTGCCGCATCTATTTTAGGCGTGCCATGGAATTTCTGAAACACTCTGCGTCGTTGTCGGGTTGTCCTCCATGTGGCTGAACAGCTCAATCCAGCCGTTGCAAACGCAACCCGAATGCGCCCACTCGTCTGCCCCCCCTGTCTTGAAAGCAAATTGATCAAAATGCGCCCCTTGATTCGCTAGCTGCGTTCGCGTTAGCAGCTGATTTCGTGGCGTGGCGAGTGACATTCGCGCACCACGACTTCTGCGAGATCCACTCGGCAATCGATGCCGTGATGCTGCGGGACTAACACGCGTCGTGCCGCAAAACCGAAATGTCGACGTAAGCTTTCCAGTTGCGGTGCCAGACCCACTACGGCCAACAGCATGAGAGTTTTATTTGTCCAATCTTCCGTTTTATCGTCTGCGAACTCTCCTGAGCCTGGTTTCCCTTCTTTCATGCGCCTCGTTTTCACCCGTGTTTGGCTTGTTGTCTGTTCGTTCTTTGCGTCACTCCTTTGATCGCTGACGTGGATCGAGTTTCCATCGTCTACAAACCCATCTTTTCACCTCACTCTTTTTCAAATCAATCGTTTTTACTCTAGGAATACCCAAAAGCATCATGGTACGAGTTTGAAAACCACACGACCGGCTCCAATTAGACTGACAGCTTGCAGTTCTTTTCCAAAGCCCGAACGGCTTTGTTGGCTCTTGCCGGCGCCACTGCCGTCTCTGCTGTTGAATATGTTTCCGTGAGCGGCAACATGTTTGTCACCAACAGCACAAACCAGCGTTTCAACATCATCGGCATCGAGTAATATAGCTCTGGGTCCGCTCACAGTGCCACATGTCGCTAATCTTTGGCCACTAGTTACCAACCTGGAGGATCCTCGGGCTTCAACTCTAGTGCTGACCCTTTGAGCAACCCCGAGGCGTGCTTGCGAGACGCCATCCTCATGCAGCGCCTGGGAGTCAACACGATCCGAGTGTACAACCTGGACACCGATCTCGACCACAACCAATGCGCCTCCATCTTCAATGCCGCCGGAATTTACATGATTCTTGACGTCAACAGCGGCCTGACTGACCAGTACATTGATCGAAGCGACCCATCCAGCACCTATACCCTCGCCTATCTCAAGCACATTTTTGGTATTGTCGAGGCTTTCGCCGACTACCCCAACACGCTCGGCTTCTTCGCCGCCAACGAAATCATCAACGAGGACAGCTCTTACGAGGCGCCATTGTACATTCGCGCCGTCACCCGCGACTTGCACGACTACATTTCTCTTCACGCCTCGCGAAGCATTGGTGTCGGTTACGCTGCCGCCGACGTCAGCACCATGCTTTCGGACTCTTGGAACTACCTTGGATGCACCCTCGAGAACTCGACCTCGTCCAAGATGGACTTCTTCGGCCTCAACGACTACGAATGGTGCGGCGACAGCAGCTACACCGAGTCTGGATACGACGACCTGGTCACCATGTTTGCCGACACGAGCATTCCCGTCTTCTTCTCCGAGTATGGCTGCAACAACGTTCGACCTCGCACCTTCACCAACGTGCCTGTTCTGTACGGAGAGAACATGACGGTGCTTTCTGGCGGTCTGGTTTACGAATTCACCGAAGAGACAGAGGACTACGGTCTCGTCAGCATCAACAGCTCGACTGAGGTCACCCTCTCGGAAGACTACGTTTATCTGATGCAGGAGTTTGCCAAGCTGGATGAGTCCAGCCTCGCGCCCAGCATCACCAAGACAGCGGCCGTGTCGACCACAAGCTGCAAGGCCAGCCTCATCACCGAGTCAAGTTTCTACAACGCCTGGGATTTGCCCAGCCGACCCAGCGGCGGCGACAAGCTGGTCACCAGCGGCCTGACGAGTGCAAACAAGGGCAGCCTCGTTAGCGTGACTGCTACCACGATGCCCGCCACTGTCTACAACTACACCGGATCCCAGGTGACTGGCCTCAGCCTGGTCAAGCTTGGCTGCGCCGACAGCAACTACCCCGGACTGGTCAGCACCTACTCGGCTGGAGCAGAGACTTGCTCGTATGCCACGACGACGGCTACTTCCTCGGACGAAGACAGCGCAGCCTCCTTCGTTGGAGTTGACAGGCAGTCCATTGCTATTGTCGGAGCTGTCCTGGCTGCCTTTGTTGGGGGCATCATGGTATTGTAATTAGACTTGTTATTATAGGTGCAGGTTATCATTTCTCAAGGTAGAATATTATGATTTCGAGTTTCCAACTTGAATATCAATACATTTGCGTCTTTAGCATCAATTTTTATACTTCAAGGTCAACGTTATTCCTGGCTGTTGTCTTTTTATTTATTTGTTTAATATTTTCCAATCCACCAACAATCGTTGTTGAATTTTTGCTCAGTTCAATAAGTGCTTAATTTGACATGGATTTTGTCATGATATCAATCGAGAAATTATCCCCCACATCCGTCAATCAAGTTAGGTTTCATGAGATAATCAAAGTCTACACGCTTGATCTGCTGTGTGATGTCGACTACCCTGTCCAAGAGTTGGGGCAAGCCGCAAATCCTACTACATGCAGGTGCTCAATGTTTCGGATAATGTAACTGTGGTGGTAGTCTTGGATGTTGCTTCGGTGACAGCGATGTAGATGGTGGTTTCTAGTGTTGTGGAGGGAACCACAGTGGTGCTTGTGATTGTTGAAGTCTATGTCTGTGTCAGAAACGGCCGCTGAGTGCATCCGGAACACTTACTGAAGGGTGCAGGTCTAAGCAACTACAAGCTGAGAAAACATCGCTACACCCGTAACCACTAATCGGGGCACCGGGGCACTGTGGTGTGGAAGCTGGGGCGGCTGCTGTTTCGAGGCTCTGAGGCGAGGATCCCTCCGTTGAAGATGCCGCGGCCTCAACTGCAAATGTTGGGAATTCTTGATCCAAAGAGGATTGTGCTAGAGAAATCTCCTCTGAAGAGTATTGGATTGAAGTAGTCAGCGTTGACGCATCTTGCGTTAAAAAGGTCTCTGCCAAGGACGGCTGCTCTGGCGAAAGCAGCTCAGGGAAAAGCTGCTCTGACGAAGTTGGCTCTAGGGAAGCAGGTTCTGTGGAAATCTGTGATGCTTCCTGCGTCAAAACAGCATCTGTCGAAGAGACTGGAAATGAAGGAGACTGTGTTGATGAGGCCTCTGTTAAGGCACTTTCGATGTGTGGTGAAGTGGTTTGTGCAGAAGAGAACTGTGCTGAAGACTCTTGTGTTGGAGAAGCATCCTGAAACGACAACAATTGTATTGAGGAACTTTGTCCTGAGGAAGTCTCTGCAACATCTCCTTGAGATTGTGTGGAGTAGTCCTGCGCCAAAAGTATCCCAGTTACAGATGTAACCGTTGGGAAAGTCTGAGCTAAAGGAATGGTAGGTGAAGAAGTTTCGACTCCATCGGTATTTCCTGAAGTGGTCTCGGCAAGAACAGGCTTTGTAAGTGAAAACTTCTTGGTACACCGACACTTTGTCGGGCAAGGCTTGGAAGCAGCGCTCCGATCAACTCAATTCAAGTCGATATTTTGAGCGATTTGAATTGGGTAAGGCTGGAATTGAATTGTGAGAGCCTTAACTTGAATTGATTGATATATTAATTGAATTGAGTCTTAAAATAGCTATACTGCATAGAGCCCGGTCGCTGTAGCTTGTAGGGCCTAGCTGCTATAGCTTATAGGGCTTGACTGCTGTAGCTTGTAGGGCCTAACTACTATAGCTTATAGGGCCTGA
>NAJI01000617.1:0-139431 GCA_002179835.1 Calonectria leucothoes
TTCAGCTTGTGGTGTTGCAAGCTGGTCACGTGAGGCGGGGTCAATCCCGCTATGCCGGGGGTACGCCGGTCAACCCGACGTTTTGCCGGTAACGGATTAAGAGCCGATTCCAACAGTTTTCACACATGCCGTATTGGCTCAACTAATATTGACCTGAGTCCGAGTACCTTTGCTACTGGGATCTTTTCAACAAAGGATTGATCGTTCTTGGGCTAACAAATATCTCCGGCTTGCTGGCGCACCGGAGGATAATCGTACTCCCCCAGACAAGCGCAAATAAAATCATCAAGACCCGCGTCGGAATCTGGATCAATTGAGTTAATAAGACAGATCCAACAACAACATGCGAGGAATAAGACTACGGTGTGGAAACAAAAAGATCTGAGTGGCCCTGCCAAAAGCCTAAGCGTAACAAAAGTTTAGGAAACCTTTACTATTTTATGCAATTTCGCGTCATAATACGATCGTATAGTGCTGTTCCGATTATCCAGGAGGCATCCACTTTCCGACATTTATGGAGACCGCCTGAACCTTGGCACCGTTATTCGTACGTAATTGCCTCTATATTTTCATGGTTTTCCTACTTTCGCCATGAAAATTTAAATCGTATGACTGGTTGTTATCGGAAGAAAGGTAGCTCTGGCCAAGACCACATGTGAGCCGATTTCACGTTGGCGGCCCAACAAGGCGCATCTTGTGGTGTTTTACTTCAAAGTTCTACTACCACGGAGCGAAAAAGAACCCGCGACCCTCGTTGGATCGCCCATCGCAACCCTGAAAGTTAACGTGAAGAGATGGCGCGGGCAACTTACAGCGGGGAGGCTAGCTCAACGGGAAGGAAGAGGTCCCCGATGCACCGACGGCGATGGAAGACATTGGATTTTACGTATTCATTCCGATATGGAGCATCGTCTTTCTCCCGAGCACCATGTGGCTACGTACATTACCGAACAACTACTGAAATGGAAGTCGAGCAAATAGACGGACAGCAAAAAGACAAATCATGACTAGCTAAATCTTTCCATCTCCAACCATAAGATATACAATAACGGTACGCAATGATACACGCACACAATTGTACATGCTAAAAATGGCTGTATATCTAAAAGATAAAACGGCATAACCTGAGACCTCGAATTTCATCCACAAGTAAATACAACCTAAGGAATGCATTCCAATAATTAAACTGTTCCTCTACAAAGCCCTGGAAGTTTGCTTTTCTTCCGTTTGCCGCTTACTAAGATGATCTTTCTCCCAGGTTTCCACTTTTTTGGGACTATTCCCGGTGAGTCGGATACTTCATGCCAGCCGAAGGATTGACGCATTGTTTGCCTATTGGGATCCAAGTACGATCATGAGAGAAATGGGTGATCCGATATACCGCTTAATAATATCCTGGAACTGCTTGCAATGGATATATAAAGCTCAGGGAAGATGGAGAGAATGGGTAACAAATCAGAACAAATTCAAAGACCTACAGCCCAAATTTGACTTGAACGAAATACAGCATGGCTCCTAGAACCGCAATCATCACTGATCCTTTCATGGAGACCGTCATCGTTGATGGCGTTGTTCGCCACCCTCCATCAGGAATAAAGTTGATCATCGTTGGCGGTGGCCCTGGTGGGCTGGCAGCCGCTGTTGAATGCTGGAGGAAGGGTCACGATGTGGAGGTTTTAGAGAAGGCGCCAGAGCCATCAAGCATTGGTACGTTCTTTGAATCTCCAAGTTATTTGGCTAACCATGAGCGATGTAGGGGATATTGTGGCTATTGGGCCGACTGCCTGGAGCACCCTTCACCACTATCCAACCATGCTACAGGAGTATCTTCAATCGGCCGTTGACACGCACACGGTGGCATGTCGCATGGACGGCAAGCCAGTAGCTCCGCCGACGGAGTTTGAGTCCAATCGAGCGGGCGTCGCAAGGCATGCTGCCTATCCAATCCGCATCAGCCCTATCATGGGCCGCAAAGATCTAGCCAACTTGTACCTCAACCAAGCCAAAAGATTGGGCATTCCCATCACTTGGGGTGTTGATATTGTGGATTACAAGGAGGATGCCGAAGCAGGATGCGGTGTCGCCATCTCTCGCGATGGCAAAGAGTACAGAGCCGAGATCGTCGTGGCTGCAGACGGCATCGGATCCAAGTCCCACAAGCTTATCCTTGGCCGGCCAGTTCGCGCTATCGAAACTGGTTATACAGTTTACCGTGCAGCTGTACCAACCAGCGAGTTGCCAGATACAGCACCCATCAAGAAGCTTGTGGAAAATTTGCATCGCGACGAAACACGCCTTTATGCGGGGCACAGCCACCACGTGGTGACCGTTTTGTCTCGTCGCCTGGTTTCACTTGCCGTCACGCTTCCCACGGTAAGATGTCTATTTATTGCGAACAGTGAAGTGTGCAGTAACGACCAAAGGCTGGTTTTGCTAACTTTGAGCAGGGGAACCATACTGATTCAGGGGAATCGTGGGTTTCTGAGATCACTACCGAGGAATTGATTCGTAGATTCCCCGACTCCGAGAGCCTACATTCAATCATCACCGACACCATCAAGTCTATGCCCGATAACACCATTGTTGCTTGGAAGTTGTGTATGCGTGACCCTCAGCCAGCCTGGACGTCGAAGAATGGCCACGTTGTCCAAGTGGGCGACAGTGCCCACAGCTACGTCCCAACCTCAGCCAATGGAGCCACAATGGCGCTCGAAGACTCTATTTCTCTGGCAGAATGTCTGTCTTTGGGCGGCCGAGATAAAAAGTTACTGGCAGTAAAGACCCATGAGCACCTACGGTGAGTTTCAAATCCCCAGCCACGCCAATTGGGATTCGTGCATGCTAATACGTAGTCATGGGCCGCAGACGAGAGCGTGCGACACTGGTGCAGCGAATGGGCCTGCTGAACAGGGGCATATGGCACCAAGATTCAGAGGAGGGTGTCAAGGAGCTCTCAAAAACAAAGCAAGGCAAATGGCTTTGGGGGCACAATGTCGAAAGGTACACGCGCGACAACTTCTATCAAGCACTAGACCACCTTGAGACAGGCGCGGCATTCCAGAATACAAACCTGCCTCCGGGTTACCAACCCAAACCCTGGACCCTGGAGGAGATCATCCGGAACGAGCAGGCCGGCATCATCGAGGACCCGACGAAGAATGGAGATTGGGGTGTTATTTGAGAGGCCTCGAGGCCAAGTTAGGATTTGATTCCTTGATACTACGGATAGGCTTAGATGTAGTTACTCGCAACTTAATAGATATATTTTATGGATAGATTCTAATTTAATGCTGCGATCTTCAAACCTCGTGTTTTCCATTTCGTAGCCTTGCGCTGGACGTATACCTCCTCCATTCAAGGACTTATGCGTCGCACAAAACCCAATCAAAGCCCCATTTATTTGACCATCTTCTGTATTCATCGACCTTTTCCGAGTTTATCCACAACCAGGCATATTACTTCCTTGTTTCCGCTCTCGTGGGCTAGGCGCAATAGGTTTTGGCCAAAAGAATCCTCGAAACCCAAACTGACATTCAAATGGTCAAGGAGCGTCTTGGTCAGTGTATAATCTCCGTTTGCTATAGCCAAAACCAGGGGGCTACTCTTAGCATCACCTTTCAGATCTTGCTCGGCACCATTATCCAGCAAAATACTAACGGCACGTTCGTCCCCATTTTCTGTTGCAAGAAACAGCGGTGTGCGCCCCTGCTGATCAGGACGATCTCCACGCGCCCCTTTCCTCAGAAGCATTCTCATCATCTCGTGATCGCGCCGCTCTGTGGCTACCCCCAAGGCTGTTCGATCGTATACGTCCGGAATATCCACGCAATCTTCTGATTTCTCAAGTAGTGCATTGACTACCAGGTTATTTCCCCGCTCGGCTGCTCGAAGAAGCGCCGTCTTCCCTAGGATGTCTCGGAGGTTTTGCTCGGCTCCATTATCCAACATAATTTTGACCAGATATCTGTTGCCTCTCTCCGCTGCTAGATGCAGTGCCGTCCTTTTTGCCAGATCTTGTTTGTTAATGTCAATATCCGATGACACTTTGTCTAACAAGACCTTTACGGCGTTGTCCTGTTCTTTTTCGGTAGCTATTATCAGCGCTGTTCGACCCTTTGCGTCTTGGTGATTCAGTATATCCGCCTTAGTGTTTGCCTGATCTGACGAGCTTAATGCACCATTTTCGCATGAAGTACTTCGATCGTTGCCAGATGTCTCATCGTATGGCAGGGGATTGGACGCAGTATTTTCCTTGTCGTCAGATGTCTCATTAAGGACTTTTTTTGAAGGCCAATCATGAATATTCTCCAAGATCGAGTTAATTATGTTGATGTTTCCCTTTCCTGCTGCCCAGAGAAGTGGTGTCTGTCTCTCTGTGTCCGGGATTCCTGGGCTCGCGCCTTTTGAGAGAAGCAGCTGAACGACCTCATCCTCGCCATGCTCCGCAGCTAAGCCTATTGCTGCTCGCCCAAGGCGATCTTTTGCGTCTTTATTGACACCCTTGTCCAAAAGCAGTTGAACCATGGGTACAATGCCCCTTCCAGCCATTTGTAGAAATAGCTCTTCCATCTTCCGGCTCTGGGGGTTTAGATCAACTTCCCGCTCCAACAGTGTGCCAACAACCTGGTGGTGGCCGACCTCAGCTGCAATCTGCCAAGCCTTCCTCTTCTCAGAGTCTCTAAAGTGCGGATCGGCCTTATATTCAAGTAGAATCTTCACCATCTCCCAGTCTCCTTTCTGCGCTGCATAATGGAGCGCCGTACATCCATTCTTGTCGCAGATATTCGCATTGGCGCCCCCCTTAAGTAGGCTTTTAACGGCAGCGGCCCGATCTTCAAGCACGCCAATAGAAAGAGCTGTCTTGTGATTATTGTCAACTTCGTCAATCAATCTCGTCCCTTTCTTTACGAGTATATCCACTAGTTCCTCCTTACCTTGAGCCGTGGCCCAGTGGAGCGAGGTAAGGCCGTGTTCGTCCTTGACTGCTAGGTTCGCTCCTTTTTCTAAAAGAGACCTCGCAATGGTTACAAAGCCCTTTTTGGCGGCAAATATAAGACTGTTTTGACCCGAAATGCGTTCATCGTAAACACTATCCTCCTTCTTCAAGAGAATTTCAACTATTTGTTCGTGTCCCTTCTCCGCTGCAACCTGCCACGGCTTATTACCCGATTTATCACGGATATTTGGATCTGCATGGAACTTGCGCAACTCCTCAACGACTTTGCATGAACCTCCCCAGGCCGCGCGGTGCAGCACCGTTTGGCCATCAAAGGACTTTACGTTGATGTCAGCCATCTTCTCGAGGAATAGTTCAATGACAGGCATTGACGCTCGCTCGGCGGCCAGGTGAAAAGGAGTCTGTCCGCGCATATCCAAAGTGCTGAAGTCGGCGTTTTTGTGCAGTAAAGTAGCCACCACATCATCGTAGCCCCCCCATGCGGCATGGTGCAAAGCCGTCCTGCCATTGATATCTGTGGCACCCGGATTCGCCTTCTTGTCCAATAGTAAATCGACAATGGTTTTGTTCCCATTTGCCGCTGCCAGTATTATTGGAATTCCTCTTACTGGGTCAATTGTGTCACATTTGACTTCGCTCTGAAGCAGCAGCTTGACGATGCCGTCGTAACCCTTCTCAGCTGCAAAGCATAACGCTTCTTGGCCCATCCAGCCACCAATGTCAGCTTTCACCTCCTCTCTCTCGAGCAAAACTTTTACAATCGATTCGAATCCATGTTCAGTTGCCCGCATCAGGGCCGTGAAGTTCGCTTCATCTTTGACAATGATAGCGATGCCCTTATTAACAAGCAACTTTACTACTTCTTGGTGCCCGCTCATAGCTGCCATGTGCAATGCCGTCCATCCCTCTCCGCTTTGAAAAGTGACATCGGCTCCTTTTTCAATTAGAACCTGCGTTAATTCTGTCCGACCTTTTCTGGATGCCAAAAGCAAAGCTTCATTGATAGAAATTCCGTCTTGAATAGTCGTGTCACGCTCAGAAAGCAACATTCGGACGACATCCGCGTGACCTTTCTCTGCAGCCTTCTGCCACGCTTTCTTTCTGTCATCTCCCACAATATTTGGGTTGGCTTTGTTTTGCAGAAGAATCTCCACGATATCGATATGCCCATTTTCAGATGCCAACAGTAGCGCAGTTTGGCCCATGGTGTCTCTGGCATCAATGTTGGCTTTAGTCTCGGCAGCCAAAACAAGTCGCACGATATTCAAATAACCGTTCTGAGCTGCTAGTAACAAGGCCGTCCGTTCTCTTGCATCGGCATGGTTCGCATTTGCTCCCCGTCTCAGCAACACATCCACCAATCCTTCATCTCCTCTTTCCACTGCCAATAGTAAAGATGTTCTTTTTGTCTCATCCTCAGCATGTAGGTCGAAATGAAAGTCCAATAGGCGCGTTACCAGCTTATTGTATCCTTGTTTTGCTGCCTCCAGTAATAGAGTTTGCTCGCTGGGGTCTTTGATATCCAGTTCTCCATTACGAACTTTTGGACAATCAAGTAGCTTCATTGCAGTATCTTGGCTCTGGAGTATAGCCCAGTGTAGTGGAGTATATCCTTTCTTATCCTTGAGTTTGAGTTTTGCACCATGTTGCATCAGATCATAGCATAATTTCACCCAAGCATCTTTGCCTCCAGATTTATGCATCATTTCTGTTGCTATACGCAACGGAGTGCGTCCTTTAAAGTCGGCAATATCAACATCAGGCTTGTGGGCAAGAAGCTCCCTTATGCTCCCAAAAACCCCTAATCCAGTGGCAAAATGGAGTGCGGTGTAGCCATTTTTGCCTTGAACTTTTGAATCCGCATGGTTCTCTAGCAGATATTTCACCATTCCGTCATTACCTAATTCGACAGCCATCATTAGTGCCGTCTTCTTGTCGTTGTCTGCCAAGTCAAGCTCCGCGCCCCCTTCGAGAAGCTTTTTCACCAGCTGTGAGTTCGAATTCCTGACCGCCACCATCAGTGCTGTTCGTCCATACTCATCTTTGTGATTCATATGATCGAGTTTTGGAAGTAGCTCGTCAACTACTTCTTCATATCTAGCTGAAGCAGCTGCTGAAAACAAAACCGTCGGCAAAGAGGAAGTTTGAAGGACCGAGTCCTTGATCTGATTGTGTAGAATCTTCGCTACAGGTAGATGACCTTCTTTTGCCGCCAGCTTCAGTGCCCTCTCCTTAGCTTTATCGTCTCCAACCTTTGGGAGTATTGCCGATACCACCTCGACAGATCCAATAGTCGCGGCCCAGTCGAGGGCAGTCCTCTCATCTTTACCCTGGAGCTCTAGACCAATATCTTCATATTTAAGCAGTGTCTGTATGGATGCAACGTGACCCTTTGCTGCTGCCAAAATCAGTGCCGTTCGACCATCACTGTCTAAGGCCTTGGTATGTGCGCCTACTCGAACCATGGCATCTGTTGCTTTGGCTGAACCGGCGCGAGCAGCCCAGTGTAGAGCTGTTCGATCTTTAGAATCTGGTTTGTTTATAAATGATGTATTTTCTTGAGAAGAGAGCTGGTTGAATTCGAGTAATTTGTTGATAATATCCGCGTCGCGATTAATGGCCGCCCAGTGCAGCGCTGTTCTTTTTTTAGAGTCAAGTAGCTGAACGTTCGCTCCATTGCTCAGTAACGCGGCCACGGTATTTTTCAATCCGCGTTTAACTGCCCAAATAAGAGCCGATTGTTCGTTTTCATTGTCCTTGATATTTAAGTCCGATTGTTCGTTTATGAGTAACCCGGAGATAGACTCATACTTGGCGCTGATGGCCCAATGCAACGCAGTCATTCCTTTCTCACATTTACGACCTGACTTAGCCCCAGCCTCGTGAAGCATGCGGATTGTGTTTTCATGTTTCTCTTTAGCAGCTAAGAGAAGTGCAAGGTCAAGGTCATCCTTTTTGTAATTCTCGCGATTCGGGCCAAGCAATATGGCGACCGTTTCCTCGTGTCCTTTTTGAGCTGCTAGTGCCAAGGCGGTTTGGCCCCCCTTATCCACGGCATGTACATCCGCTCCAGAGTGCATTAGAATCTGCACTACTGCCTTGTGGCCTTGTTGCGCCGCTAAATGCAACGCTGTATGCCCTGTCATGTTGCAAACATCAGACTCTGTCTTCTTGGCGGGTTCCATATTCGCAATCTCCTTGTTGGTATCCTCGCGGATGTTATCTTCACCTTCATCACCACATCCTTCCTGTGCATCATCAGTGATCTTTGTGATAATTGCCTCGGACTCATCAATCCTTCTCAAGCAGTCAGATGATCTTTTCTCAAAGCTGGTTGTGTTGACACCATGTTCAAGGAAAGCTTCGACAATGTTTTCGGAACCCTTTCTGGCCGCGTAGTGTAGTGCTGTATCTCCCCCTGAATCTGGAATGTCGAATCTTGCATCTTCGTCAAGGAATAGGCGTACTATATCGTAATGCTCATATTCGACAGCCACATGCAATGCAGTTTGTCCTGTTCTCTCATCTTGAAAATCTAACCGTTTACTCCTTTTCGCCAAGAGTTTACAAATCTCAATATTGCCTTCCTTAGCAGCCAAATGCAATGCTATCCAACCTTTCTTGACTTGGCGGTTGTCTGAGCTTTCAGTATCTTCCAACAAGTGCTTGGAATCCTGATTACCGTATTTCACAGGATGCCCAAATGACATGTTCTGTTCCTTCTCATCAAATGAGTTGTGGGAAATAGGGTCTCTACCGGGCCTCGAACGAAGAATGAGATGCTTCGTTTCATTTCTGATATTGTTCAGCCGTTGGAAATTCATTAGCTGGTTGTCGAGCCAGAAATCCATTTGTAAAAATGTAATTTGCGCGAAAGGGCGTTGTGCTAATCCTACTTTATCAAGACCTAAAGGCCTTTTAGCCACTCTGCTCATCGCTAAAGTAAACTGTACAGTTGTTGGTTTGGGGAGAGTTAAGAGACGTTCGGAATCGTTATTCAAATCTCCAATTGCTGAGCCTTTTGTGCTTGGTAGATTTGTTTCAATGATTTCGATACTTTCATTCTCCACAGCCAAAGGGAGGGGTGCTGGTCCAGAAGTATTAAAAACATGCCCGGCATCGTTGTTTAAATCTCCAATTGCTGGGCTTTTTTCATTTGATAGAAGTCTTTCGACGATTCCGATATTTCCATGCTCCACTGCCAAACATAGAGGAGTTTTTCCAGAAGCACTCGAAATATATTCGGCATCGTTATTGAGAAGTAGTGTGATGATAGGCTCGACTCCCTGGTCGCTTCCCCTCTCGGAGGCTGAAAGAAGAGCTTCTCCCGCAAGTGTGCGAGTCTCTTGCTGGTTGTAGAGGTCTATTTTCACATTTTTCTCTTCATCAAGAACTAGCAGCAGCATCGTTTTTATTTTAAAGTCCTTGTCGTTTTGGATTTCGTTTAGCCGCATTTGAATATCGGGAATGATATCTTGGTTTCCATAGAGGAACGCACGTGGCGTTGAAGAAGAATTAGAATCGCCGTCGTTTCTTTTCACAAATAAAATTTTCATTTTTTCATCTTCCTTCTGGTTATTAGAGCTTCGCAGTTCCTGAGGCCCTTCACTCAACAACTTTGATGCTCCCGTTTCCAGATACAGAAGCGCTTTCCAGTCTTTAGAAGGTGGGATGATAGAATCATCGTCATCAAGGAATGCTTTTGGCTTTGAAATTGGTCTTTTTTGGGAAGTAACTGCTGCGTTTCTTGACGAAGTAGTCGTTTTGGCTGCCTCGACCACTTTTATCTTCGAGCAGACAAGTTCCCATGCTTTCTCTGGAAGCTCTTGTATTCTTTCTGTGCTGCCGATTCTGACTGTTGCAATTCGATAATTCTCCTTTAGACTTTCGCGAAGAGGTTGGCGGAAGTAAACTGGCCCAACAAAATGACAGCAAAGGGTTTCTTCCTCGATATCCATGAGTCTAACCACCAAGGCTCTCTTTTTCGAGTCTCCGTTTTCGACTAGTAAGATGTAGTTTTCGTTTTTCGTACTTCCTAGGGCTGGTACGAGGGATTCTTTCGTAAGAGTGTTTGTCCATTCCCAAAAGAAGTCGCCTGAGTGGACACTTTTGATCGGATAGATTTTCCAATCCCCTTCAAGGTCCCCATTTTCTCCAAGCTCTAGCATTGTGGCATTGGCATCAGAAATTGGCATATCCAGGATATTTGTGGGACACCAACTAAATCCTGGAGCTGACATGGTCGCTGAGTTATGAAAGAGGTGCCCTTGGGCGACTTTTCCAAATTTTCGGAGAATCCGTTGGTAGATTTCTTGTTGGGACAGCCCTCTAGACACACCCACCCCTGCCAACAGCCCTGAAATGATCGGAACGTCACGCGGTTTCGAGGTGTCTCGGGAACCTAGAATGGCCAAAAGGTCTCCAAAGCTTTGTATGCTTGCGCTTCGAAGCTTGCGAATTGATTCTGCAGCATTACAGTGACTGCTCTCATGTTCAATTGCAGCAAGTATGTCAACGTCGAGATCTTTAATCATGTATCCGCCGTTTTTTGACTTGAACAAGATCTTAACCTTGTGCGACTTAGCCAGTTCCAAAGCTGTCCATCCTCTGCTGTACCACGGCGACATAACAATAGCGAAGCAAGCGATCTCAGCATCGACCCATTCCCATTCGCGGAGATAAAGGTCATGCACCAATGTTATTCTTGCATCAGCATAATTGTTTTGCATCTTAGTTAAAGCTTCGCTGCGAGCTTCGCCATCGACGGGGATACTGATTGTGTCCCACCAGCATCCTTCGCATTGAAAGTGCTTGGCGATATCACAAAAGAATTTGTAAAGACATTTGTTCACTTTTCCAGGGCCCCATGTTCCTGTACCGGTTCCGTCTGCCCATACATGTGACACAGCCATATACGGTCGTGAAGTATCAAGCAAGGATGTATCGTCTAATTTCCAGGCAGCCGGGTTTCCTTCTGCCACCCGCTCCTCCAATCGCTTTGAAGGGAAATCATACTGTCCACATTCAATTTCGCAGTTCTCATGATGCTGTGCCACGTATGTGGAATCAACTCTTGAGTGCTCGCAGAAGTCGAAAGTACATTGCTCATGTTTGTGGTGCTGCATACTATGGTTGGGAATCGGAAACATCCCCTGGGTTGGTATGAGATTATGCAGGCCGCGTATCGTATTTGGGAGGCTTGCAGTGACCGCCGAAATGCGGCGGCGACAAAGTCCGAACGCCTTTGCCCTTTCCAACGCGTCCAATACCTCATTGCCTTCCGTCAACGATGCTTTCGCAGCTGCAGCTTGGGGATCAAGTCCGGTCCTGGTCAAGACCTCAACCAAGTCGTTGACTAGGCTCATTTTTTTTTATTTTAGCCGGCTAAACCCAATGTGAGGTTTCCCTATAAGTCGCAATTTTGCCTACTGATATGGACTGTTCTTTGCTTCCAAGGTTTAGGTGAGATACGGAACGCCTCGTCAAGTGTGCGGGTATCTCCGTGCAGTTGAAGCCCGGGCGCCAAAAGCTTGGGTATTCGTTATCATTAAGCAGGGAAGATGAAAATACCAGTTAGCTTTGTGAAGGAGAACATGGATGGGTCACAATCGAGGATATGCGTGGGTTAAATATGGACAGCGGTGCCCAAAATTGCGCGCTCAATTGAGGCCCTTTTGAGGCCCCAGACACAGCCCAATAATCATGTAACATGCCATTTTTCTCTTCTCCTGCAGTCAGAGGGTCAGTGTGCCCAGATAGCCACCGAGACAAATACACCCAAACACTCTGCATGCGGAATAGCACTGCAGGGGGTTACAATCCAACCCTTGAATGACTGTAACGGAGGTACTGCTCCACCACACTTGTTGCACAGGATCAATCCTGGCTAAATCAACATAAATACCATAAAGGAAAAATAACCCTAAAACCCCTAAGAGATGGTCTTTAGCTAAGTATATTTATGTAGGTATTATATTTATTTATTTTAGCTGTAAACAATAAGAGGCGTTGTCTTTTTTGCTGGGGCCCCATGCAGCAAAGTCGCGAACTGACAATCATTCAAGGGTTGTATTGTACAAGATACAACTGTTGCCACAAGAGGTGATTCTGCCTGATGACGACACAAGCTGAACATTTTGGTTAGCTCAGCGTCCAGCTGAAACACCCTTGTTCCTTTTCAAGCTGTATTGAGTTGCTGATGGCCACAAACCAGGCTGAGCTGAGCAACCCTTACGGAACAGGCGGCAATTTTCCTCGTGTCTGATTTCCCTCGTGTGATATGTAACTGGATGATATGTATACCGTATATAAATATTCGACTTTGATAACATTATAATTATGTATGAATGATACCAAAAGTATTCATTTAACAAAAAGAAGGGCTGCAGAGCATTTCTTATTGACATAATGATGAAATCTACCAAAATCGTCAAGATTACTCGTCATCCTCATTCAGTCGCTTCAAGTCCTCGAATTAGTTTGGTCACGTAGAATCGCAACGCCAAACAATAATACAATGAATGAATTGTATTACCTTTTTCGGTCACAATGCATGCAATACCTGAATCCTGGCGAAATTTGAGAAGTAATTTGATCTGAATCCTTTCTACATACTAAACGAACGTCGGGAATAAGATGGGGAAAGTAGCGTTAGCTTAGCGAGGCTGTATCGGAACCAGTCAATCGCAGGATTCCCTACACAAAGCCAGGCACCTCATCCCATTATCTGTGTGAATATTAACGCAACAAGTTGATAGTTTGGTGCGAGAGCAATCTTACTTGGATTCTATAAAGTCTATTGTAGCTCCATGGGCGACCGTGTTGAGCTGCTCCTACAGAATCAGGAACTTGAACACGACATGGATATTCAACGCAACAATATTAAACTCAGCGCTACCGTAATGCATACCTATATGCATATAACCCTACCTCTCTACTAAAATCACAGCACTCCTTTGTGGATTACAAATTTCCAACATGTCACCCGAAAAAATTTCCGATTGTGAAAACGCTTCAGAAATGTCCACTCCTATCAATAGCCCCAAGATGATAGCAATACCTGGTGGTCACAAGGTACCACATGAGGTTGGAATAGCCAAGAGATGCAAGTTTTGTATCCAAGCGCCTCTCCGCTACTTGACAGATATTGCAGTGTCAGAGCTTCAATCTGATGGCTCAATCTAAAGGATGTCAACGTTGAAATTCTTGGTCTCATGCCCACCATTTCCTTTTCACGTGGGTCAACTTTCGAGCTTGGCCTGCGGTTTTGCCGTAAGCTTAATTAAGCCCCCAGATAAGCATATTCTGTCCTCGCTCCCCTGCCACGGTGCCCAGTTTTCGGCTCTGCGGTTCTACCCCCCGTCTCACGCAGTCATCCTCGCTTTGGTACTATGGTAATGCTTCACCCAGCAAACGTCAGAGTAAAGAAGCCTCGTTTCCAGCACCCCGGCTGCAACCACCATAGCGGGGCTAAGCACTTAGTCTCGCACCAGCGTAACATTGAAATTGGTTGCATCACAAGCCATACATACCAGCACGTAGGCTTGGTTAGATTTGTCAGATCTACCCCTCATCCCATCACTGGGCGAGACATGTCCCAACTAGTCATGATTGGTGTCGGATCGGAGCTATGATAAAGTCTCCGCGTCTTGAGGGAAAATGTAAATGATTCCCAGATGGTTTCTACCCCACTTTCCTGTAAACCAAAGCCCACGTTGGCGTCCATATTTTGCGTGTTCCAGCAATCATGAAGTATCATCGCATCAACGGCGACGTCGTCGGGCTTGACAGCAACAAATCCAATGGAGGCAGCGCGACCGAGGAGGCGTCCCTTTGCCTAAAGGTGCTCCAGGAAAACCCGCCGGATGCTGCGGATCCCCTCAAGAGGAACCTGCCGCTGCAGCCACGATCATACCGCGACCTGATGCTCTATGAGAAGCACTACCATGCACTAGCCCTTGGGATTACGCAGCTGTATTTCCCGCTGCTCAACAAGGTTGGAAGGCTGTATTCGGCTCTCACCGGCTGGGACTTCCCCCCATTCAAGCCCGGTCCTCTCTGGTACAAGCAGCCCATCTTTTACCAGTCCAATCACCTCGCCTTTTACGCAGATGGAGCACCAATCCACTACCCCAAGTACTGTGAATATCTAGACGTGGAACTCGAGTTGGGCATCATTCTCGGCAGGCCGCTCTTCAACGCGACGCCGGAAGAGGCCACGTCCGCCATCGCTGGGTTCTGCGTCTTTAATGATTTCAGCGTGCGCAATGGGCAAAGGGAAGAAATGGACAGGCGAGTGCTCGGATACATCCCGTGGGTGGATGCAATAGCTGACTCTGGTTGCAGCCGGTTTGGGCCCCAGCACGCAAAGTGCTTCGCGAACAGCATCTCCTCGGTTGTTGCCAGCGCCGATGAGATTTTGCCTCAGATTGACAATCTCACCGGCCGGGTCATCATAAACGACAAGGTCGTGGCAGAGTGCAAATCTAGCAACTCGCAATTCACCCTGGGAGAGTCGATCGCTCACATCTCCAAAAGCACGCGGTTGTATCCGGGAGAATTTGTCGGCTCGGGCACTTGGCCAGGTGGTGCCGGTATTGAGCATGCCAAGTACCAGCTGCATGTTGGGGACGTTGTCAGACTTGAGATTGATGGTATCGGAAGCGTGACAAATGAAATAGTGGCTGAGTAGCTACCGTGTTTGGTTCGTTAATTGATGCTAAGAGGCTCCAAGAAATGCGAGGAATCCAAAGGCCTCGCTTTTTGTGGCTTGCTTTTCTCTTCTGCTGACATGGGGATGGTTGATGGGAATTCCGAATGCGAGGCGCCAATCAGGTTGTGCCTTAGGTCGTGGTTTTTGGCTTGTAATTGCGTGCCCAGTTGTGTGCTTGACATGTGCTTGTTGACACTTGGTGCAGATATCACGAATTCCGAACAATCACCCAAATATCTCCAACTATTTCCTTTTTGTATGTCATGAATTTTATTGCACGTGTATGAACTATTTGTGGCCGTATCCCGACCCATGAATGTTTGGGAAGCGCCCATCCCGGGCTTCTACCGTAGCTTTAAAACAACGCCCCAACGCCTCGCGACAATGCATTCCCTCAAGATATATTGGAACCATCCGAATGACCGTTTTGCGCTGGAATTTTCGACTAAAAGGAAAACAGGAAAAAGAAGAATCCTTCATACATGTGAAGGTAGTGACTGGTATTTGAATGTGGCGCTGCGGCGCAGCACGCGGTTGATGCCACGACGAAGTGTGGATCTGAAATAATACGTGATGAAGAATCCGACAATAACGCCGAATAGCGCAAGCAAAAAGAGCTGGAAGGGCTCGAGCCAGCCCCCTCTCGAAGGCGCCTCGAGCAGCTCGATCTCGTTGCTCTCGTGCTTGGAAATTGCCTCCGAGGTTGCAAGGACTTCGCCGCTCTTATCCAGGGCCACGATGCGGATAAACTCATCGGCGTCAGCGGGCAAATCGAGGCGCGTCTCGAACTGGGTCTTCTGGACGGTGTAGTGATCCTAGAAATCCGAACCCTGGGGCTTGGGGCCACTTTGAACTCTCCACTCGACGACCTCGGTGGCGCCATTCCAGCTCACGAACATGGCCTGCTGCTTGGGCCTCATGGCAAGAGAGGGGAGGGTCCTGGGCCTTCCAACCCAGTTGTACTTAAAGGTACGGTAGTTCTTCACCCAGGAAAACAGGTCCAGCTTGATGGGGCCGATGTGAGTCTCGCACAGCACTTTTCCGTCGTGCGTGAACTCGGTCCACGCAGGGACGTGGCCCCAGCCAACAAGGACGTTGCTGTTGGGAAGGATCTGGACCGAGCCTTGAGAAATGGCACGGACCTTGAAGGGGGAGATGTAATCCTGGACAAGCGTCGCTGTCATGGCCTCGTAGTCCAGGGATACCATGAGGCCGCGGCTGAACTTGGCCTTGGTGGGCGATCTGCCGTTGGCGCCGTTGTCAAATACGGTCAAAGTCGTGTTGTCGACCCAAGCAGCGTGGTGGTTCCAGGTAAAGTTGGTTGCCGCACCTTGAGAAAGGTCCTCGAACGAGTTCTGCTTGCCACCGAGCTGCCACATGACTCGGCCGTCGTCGGGGCTGATGGCGGCCACGGCGCACATGTACCGCGACGAAATAAGGTAGTTGCCGCTCGCATCCTTGTCGACGCTGTTGATGTGGAAAAAGTCGAAGGCGTTGTTGGGGCTGTCCCCCTGGCCGCTCAGCGGGGCGAGGCTGTCGCTGACGGGAAAGTGGTCGGCGGCATGCCACTCGAAGATGAGGTCCCCGGTCACGAGATCGATCTCCTGGAAGATGCTGTCGAAGATCCAGCCCTCCTTGATGCCGTAAGATTGCATGTCGGCATTTGCTCTACGGTAGATGGTCATGATGGCCGTGTCCTTGTCGGTAATGCGGAACTCGTGCAGGTCACCCGTGTAATCGCCGACCGGGGCGACTTTCTTGAATACTTCATAGTGGTCATCGAGCTGGCAGCAGCGCGTGTTAGTCATGGAACCGAAAATGCCTTTGCCTTTCTAATACAGGCCCAGCTTTACACGGCGCAAATATTGAAGCGCCTGGAATGCAGCGACTTACCATGTAATAGAAGCCTTCACCAAAGGTTCCATTGTCACTCCCGTGCCAAAATGTGATGTAGTCCTTTCCTTGGAATTTCTGAACTTTTACATCCATGGCCTCGCCCCATTGTGTCTGCATCCATACGAGATTTCCAGCATTATCCAGTATAATTGGACCGGGCGTCTCGACGTAGACTCCGCGAGGTTCGATGAAGAGGTACCCATCGTCGCATCTCTCGTCGGTCTGCACGAGCGCTGGCCACGGTGATTCCGCTCCAAAAGATTCGTAGCTCTTGCGCGGAAACGCTCCGTAGTAGCCCCAGTCGTACCATGACACAGACAGATCGCTAGTCTCGCGGGCTGTCAGCCCTTCGGCGGTTACTGAAGGCAGCAATGTGAGGCCATAGAGCAGAGCCCCCAGAGCCAGCCGTAGCGGGCTCTGGGCTCTTTGTGGCGTTTTTTCTGTATACATAGGATCGGTGGGGAGGAAGCCGATAGGCACGATCGTGGTGGATTTCGAGTATCGAGGCAGTGCCGCAGCACAGGAAAGGTCGAATTGACGAGACGGCGATTACTCTTTTCGTCCTCTACCTCTTTTAAATAGAATCGAAAGGATTTTATCAGATAATAAGAGGGAGCGAAAAAAGAGGGCTTGCTGGGGGCAGGGAATGCAAGAGTGGGTTGATGGTTGGCACCCACAATGAGAAGCACCCCGGGATGTAAACCCACAGTTGACTCGCAGCTCCTTTGAACTTCGGAAATACAGTGCACCACTTGCTCTTGGCGGATTTAGAAATCACAGATATGGCAGAGTGCAGATAGCAGGAATACCAACGGAGAGTCTCGGGCAGTGATCAAGTGCAAATGTCAGGGTCATCGGCTTGTGGCCCAGAGACGACCAAAGCCTTTATCAAACGCTCACTATGCTCAAGCCCACGCCTTGACTGACTGACTGACCGCGCCTCACGATTTCGTATTGATCGGCGGTCGGAGACGCACGGCTCCGGCCACATTGTGCGTAATGGCTGTGTTTGCGACGACGAGGTCGTTGGCGACATCCCCTCGCATTGGAGAGGCGTGGGGAACAGAACCAAGGACGCTTCGTACGCTCCCCCCACCCTCGCTGGACGGGCTCTCCCATGAATTATGGAGACGAACGGCATCTTTAGCATGTCATTTGTGGCGAGGTGCACGATGAGGGGGGTTTAGGGGGGTGCGGTGCAGCCTCTGGTTCCCTGGGCTCCGGGACGCCGTTCCCCGAACCCTGGCGCGGGCAAGATGTGGTGACGTTGGCTGACCCGGCCAACGTTGGAGTTGCAGTGACATGAGCCGCGCACGCCAAACGACAGGCCGACCCACAGCACCGACGACCCGGCAGGGAATAACCAGGGCGCTGGCGGGTAGTGGAGTTGAGGCCAGAGACGGCCGAGCTCTGGGGACTGCAAGCCTAAAGGGGGTTTAAGTTCTCACTGAGGAACTGACCATCTTGGCATGCCAAGTTTTGTGTATGAAGGCTTGGTTTGTCGCAATTCAAGCACGAAGAGGTGTTTTTTTCTTACTACTTTTCTTGGGGGCTACACAAAGAGAGAGAGATGCTGGAACCCAACCCTCGGCCCAGCTTGCTCGGTCCGGCTCCAACAAGACGCATTTAGATTCACAACTTGCCCCCAGCAGCTTGGATGACGGAGCGGAGGGATATACGGGTGTGGGGGGCCCTCAGGTGCCTCAGTCCAACCCCGTCTCGCCCCATCAGTACGCGCAATCGACATTACAGCATTTGCCGTGCCGACTTGCGGGTGGGGAGGGGGCCACCTTTTCCGCGGGCTTAATCTGCGACAAGCGTCCGAAATACGCGTTTATCTTCTGAGCCCGCGAATTTCGCTTTGTTGCGCCCAGCGCAGTCGTCGCACATTGACTGCCCATCGGCCGAATCTTCGGGTTCAATTTCGCCCTGCTGCGTAACGCAACCTTCTTTCTATTTTCCGCACAATGCGACGCAACGGTCAAAGCACTTCGTACCATCAAGCGTCGAGTGGATGGCAATCCTGGGTTGGGGGAGGGAGGCGGCCGCACCACCACCATCAGATATCAAAATACCTCACACTTGGTCATTTAATCCATGACGCTCTTGGCGGGCGTGCATCCATCTACACGCGATTTCATTTCCATACTCGTTCGTTGGAGCCGCTCGAAAGAGCTTCCTGTTCGGGCATGCTGACCCAATCATCAGCCTCGGGAGGCCCGTCGCCGACGCCCCGACACGCGCCGTTTAGAAGCGTCGGATACTGGACGGCCCAACTCCGACATGCACCACAGCCCCCATGCCGGAGTGAAGCAAGAAAAAAAGAGTAGCGCTGACTCCGGACTCTCGAGCAATCAAATCTGCTGCTGTCCGCGATGGGCATTTTTTCGCCGTGACGCACACCGCTCCATAAGGCCGTTGGACGCAACTTTAGCCCAAAACCACACGCTCTCATGACACCTTCGCCGCACAGCCCCCGCCCAAACTCGTAGCCATGATCAGCGCCCGAGTTCGCGGATACATGGCCAGTTGCTAAATGAAAGGCATTTCATAGCCCCGGAAAACGAACATGGCGTGCTCATGCACAAGGCCACACTGAGCAGTGCCCCAGACTAACGGTTGCCCCAAGGGCATGCATGTTGGTCGAATGAGTGGTCGCGTGTCCAGGGCCCGCTCCAGCCAACCGGGAATTGGTTTCCCAATGGAACGGCCGTCACCTCTTTTTCTGGGGCCGTGCCATGGTCCGCCGACGACGCGCGGCAGCAAGCATAGGTGTAATGAACACTCCGGATCGGCGCGCTAATTCCCGACAATCAGTGAGAAGTGAGTGCGGCGAGCGGTATTGCACAATCCGTTCAACAGAAGGGCAAAAAAAAACATGGCAGCGAGGTGTCCCAAGAGCCATGTGCAATTGAGGGCATCGGGCAAGCCCTATAGAAAAAGCCTTATTTTTAAGCACTTGTCTGATCGTGGATCCCACCCGCGACAAAAAAGTTTCTTGGCATGCCCATGTCGGGAGCGAAGTTTCGTACGCGAGGAGCCATGATTGGGTCCGGCAGTGTTGGGTGGAGGGCCTCGGAACGTCGGCTGGGAGTTGAGTTGAGATGGGTCAATCCGAAATGCCATTATACGAACCAGCGAGAATGGCATAAGCCAAGAAGTGTGGTTGATGTATAGTTTCACATGATGGCGAGGAGCCTGCAAGTATGTGGCGGAGTCTCAGCCAGATCTGAACTGTCACTCGCATTGCAACCGAGTGAAATCACTGGGGCGGACTCATTCGGTATCGCTCCGTGCGGAGTGTTGCAATGGGTTGTGCGTCTGCTACATGCTCCAGATGTTCTGTTTCCTCCACTGAATGTGTCTCGATTAATCAGAGATCTGCATAATCCCACGGGATTTTCTAGACATTGACGAATGAAAGAATCGCCATTCGCCCACCGCCAGCTGGTTGAGAGTCACGCTGTCTGATACAGTGACAGGAGGAGAAGATTCATAGTATCTGAACACAACACAGTATATGCTTTTTTTTAACTTCTAATCGAGGCTTATAATACACCTTTGACCAAGGCTTTAAGGGTCTTTAACCGGATGCGAAGCGGATAAGATCAGTACATCGATTTCAACCTTTCGTATTGAGACTGAGTGATGATTCCCATCAAGGAAGGAAACTTGGAAAATTAGCATAAATGTAAACTAGAAACATCAAGCCTCTCAAAAGCCAAAGATGGAGTGGGCTGAAATGAGAGGCTCTGCGTCACTACCTGGCCCGGAGACGACTGGTCAAAGGTGTGACCGCGACTGGTGCAAAAATCAGAATTATCCGAAACAATTATGCCCTCCCAGGTCAATGGAGAAGAACTATATTTCCAAAAATTACCGTACAATCTTTGAGGGGAAAGATCATGTTCCCGCGCTCCAATAGTGTGTTGCGGGATTTTTGCAAACCTAAATATAGTCTAGCAACACCTCCACCGTCAACAATCCCTGTGATGCTCCAATCACAGGATCGGTTCTGTGGTCTAGTTGGTTATGGCATCTCGTTAACACCGAGAAGGTCCCCGGTTCAATCCCGGGCGGAATCACATTTTTGATGCTGGAGGCGATTTCTTTTTGCTCGCAAATGTGCCTGCGCCATGCTACGGCAAGGTGACGCATCTCCAGCGTCTCACTTTTTGAGAAGAGGGGATAGGAAAGGGTGAAAGTAGACGAAGATGCGTTGAACTTTACAATGCGCCAACAATGCAAAAGAATTCACCTTGATACGGCTTGTTCAACATTCTACCAAACCCTTCTCATTTCTCGATTACTTACAATCGAATGGCAAAGTACAGCCATGTCAGCGCCAACGGATGTTGCATCAGCTGGTGTTTCACGCAATTCAAGCAGGTTGGCTTCGAATGCAATGTCACGTTCACCCAACTAACAGAGTCTTTTGTCTTATGCGAACGCTCTTATCATGCTTGTGTCGCAGGCCGCAATATACCAAACACTTGTGGCTTCTTTGAGTCAATCATGGCGCCCAACTTCACAAGCATGCGGGATATAAGCAGATATGGATGCCTTTTCTATATAGACAGTACTCAGAGTCACTTCATTCTCGTTTGTACTAGCACCCGCAATGAATCAAGTTTAAAAGTGCAGTTTCACACACTCGATTGCAATCTAGATTAAATTATTCGCAGCCAAGTCATGAATGCTCAAACCCTCTTCATAAAGTAGTTGTATCCCCTCTCGACCATCTGCACAGCGCGCTCGGTGGCATCGTCGAGGTTCTCCTTTGGAAGGCCGAGCACGTCATTGTCCAGCCCCCTCCTGGACTCAAAGTCGCCGTCGCCGTTGGGGAAGAAGGTGCGGGCGTACATGGCGAGCACGCGGCCCATCATGTCGCCCTGCTCGAACATCCTGTTGCCGCGCTCCCAGCGGGCCCTGGAGTCCTCGCGGTCGATGGTCCAGTCGTCGTCGGTGGTGCCCGTCACGCGCTGCAGGCTGTCGAGCATCTCTCGCTGCGAGATGAGGAAGCTGGAGATGTACATGGGCTTGTTGCGCCACCGCGAGACCGTGGGCGACGTGTCGGCCTCGTCCTCGGGCAGCTCCTTGAGGCTCAGCAGGTTGGCCAGCGCGCGGCCGCACTGCACCCAGGTCGACGTGTTGATGCGCGTCCTGCCGTCGTCGTAAAAGGTGGCGGTGCGCGCCGCAATGTCGAAGCCGTACCACTCGGGCGGCTGCGCCGTGGAGAACTCGTACCAGAAGGAGCACACCATGGCGATCCAGGACGAGACGCCCTCCTCCTCGACCTGCTTCATCCCGGGCAGCGCCGCCTCGCCCGTGAAGTTCTCCCGTGCCAGCACCTCGTTGGTCGGGTCCGACCCGTAGACGTTGGGCATGACCCACGGGACGCCGGCCTTGGCCGCCGCCTTGATGATCTTGGCCTGCGTGTCGGGGGCCGCCATGACGGACACGGAAATGGCCAAGAACTGCTGGCCCCTGAGCGCCGCCACCAGGGAGTCCTCGTTGTCGTAGTCGACCGGGACCACCTTGACGCCCTCGGGGATGGCGCTGGTGCTGCCGATTCGGCTGATGGCCGTGACCGTGTGCTTGCCCGTCTTGACAAGCTCCTCGGCAAGGTACTTTCCAATAGATCCTCCAGCCTACTGTTGTCAGTGCAGTTCTTTTCACGGGCTGTGCGGGTTCAGGCAAACTCACGCCGACAATGGCAACTCGCTCAATCTTGTTGGTGAAGCCCTGGGGCTGGTCCTTGGCGTACTTCTGAGACATGACGAGGAAAATGTGGTTTGTTTGGAGTAATTGGCTGGTCTTTCACCACTTTGAATGGCTTAAGCTGTGTTGTTGTAGGTGTTGATGGCTTGAGAGGTGTTGAAGATGCTGATGATGATTCAACTTCAATTTTCGACGAGAATTCCATCCAATTTATATCTCAACCTGTTCCCACTCTGCAACCCATACTATCCATCTGCCGTCTCTCTCATTCTGCCGTCTTGACTTGTGAGTTGGCCTTGGGCTCTCTCATGCACCACGGATTTTGTCGTCAAATGTCCGGGACTAGTACGCGTTTCCGTTTTGGGAAATAACGTGCGATCTCCGGCCGGCGATTTACAACGCTAGCTGGTTCGGGTGGCCAATCAGAGCGCCTCTCTATACGACGCTGGGTTTAGAGACTAGTCGTCAACGCCAGTGGAGTTAGGAGCCGCAGCTAAAGCCGCTTCGTGACAGCCTCAAAACGCAGTGGTTCCGCAGTGACCCCCGTCCATGTCTTTGCCGCGAGCACCAATTTCGTATCCTCCCGTCTCTTGAGTGGCTGGAGATACTGCAGACGCCGAGCTGTATTGCCGATCTCCTCGTCAGCGCAGGAGCGCGGCCGTTTCGCCAATTCCAGCCGGTTCCATGGTTTGGACACATGATTCATTCGTCTTTCATGCAGTTTCAAACCATCACGGCACTGAATTATGCCTAAATTGCCGGGTTCCGTGTTGATCATTCCCGAGGCCGGTGTGTCGACACCGGCTTGGAATTGGTATAGGGTATGTTGGGCAGCGTTGTTGTTATCTCAATAAAAACCTCAACAGATATAGCTGCGGGACCCAGCCCTCAAAGGCATTTGCGGCATTCAGCGGCAACGGAGGATGGGGTTTTCCGTTTGGGGTCTTCACATCTGTTGTATGTTTCATGGCGTGCCTGCTTTGGGCTCCTAGTAGAACAGGATAGCAGCAACAAAGGCCAGAACTTTTGGCAGTGGGCTCCTAAAATACCGAAGCCTTCTTTTTTTATGGGACTATTCCTCTCTTTATGTACCTTTCACCATCTCTATAGCGGATTTTATATCTTTGGATAAGAGCATCACATTAATACGTGCTTGGGCAGTTCCAATGGCTTCAATTTGGCCTTCTATTGTATTTTGCTATCCTTTTATTTTATTTGTTATGCAAGCATAAATCATTGAGTCGTCAACATGAACCTCGTTGGGCATATGAGTTTGCTGGCCATGTTATGCTCAGACCTTGTGGTCACTTGTGTCCGTGTCTCCTGCGCGGGTGCAAGCCACGGCGTTTTGTCTGAGCACTTTGTTGGTTTCAATCGGGCATCGGAGCCGAAAATAGCCGTGGATTAAATCATAGCAAGGTCATGCGAAATGATTTGGCGTGTAGGTAGATGTTGGGTGCATCTTTAGTTCCTCTAGCTCTGTCGGGCGGGGTCAAGCTCAACCTTGTTCTTGGTGACGGCATCAATCTCAGCCATGACCTCGGGGGTCAGCTTGTCGAGGATCTTGAGAGCGCCAACAGTCTGCTCCAGCTGCTCAGGGCGGCTGGCGCCGGTGATGACGCTGCTGACGTTGGGGTTCTTGAGGCACCAGGCAATGGCGAGCTGGGCCTGGCTGACCTCCAGACGGTCGGCGATGGGCTTGAGCTGGCGCACCTTCTCAATCTCCTCCTTCCAGCCGTCGGTGCCAATGGTGCCGCGCATGTACTCGGCGAAGCTGTCCTTGCTGGCGCCGAATCGAGAGTCCTTGGGGGGCTCTCCGTCAACGATGTCGTTGTACTTGCCGGATAGCAGTCCCATCTTGATGGGGCTGAAGGTGGTGAGACCAAGACCGGTACGCTCGTAGAGACGCTGGTACTGGCCCTCGACCTTGTCACGGACCAGCATGTTGTAGAAAGGCTGCTCTGCAATGGGGCCGATCAGGCGCAAGTCGCGGGCAATGCCAACCTGAAAGTTCATGTCAACATCAAAAGATGTCTACGACAAAACGAAAGAAAACTTACGGCCTCTGCAATCTCATCGGCGCTCCACTCGGAGGTACCCCAGTAGAAAGCCATGCCCTTCTCAATGACATGGTTGAAGGCGCGGACAGTCTCCTCCATGGGAGTCAACCTGTCTGGGCGGTGGGCGTAGACAATGTCGACATACTTGAGCTGAAGACGCTCGAGAGAAGCCTCCAGTCCCTCAATAATGTGCTTGCGAGACAGGCCGTGGTTGTTGACCAGGATCTCACCGTTGACAGCACCCCAGTTGATCTCTGAACTACATTAGCATGTGATTTTCGAGGGAGAAAAAAAATCGGGCTCAAGTGAAAGGAACTCACTGGTGCTGATGACAAGGTCACTTCGCTTCCATCCAAAGTGCTTGAGGGCCTTGCCCATAACAATCTCGGCCTGACCGGCCGTGTAGTTCTCAGCAGTGTCGAAGAAGTTGATGCCGAGATCGTAGGCCTTCTTCATGCAGGCGAAAGCCTCCTCGTCCTGGGCGTAGCCTCCGTAAGTCATCCAGCTGCCAAGGCCGATGGCAGACACATGGAGTCCCGACCGGCCGAGCCGGCGGTAGACCATGCCAGTGTTTCTAGGTTCAGCCCACGCCATTGTGCAGGATGTTGACGACAGAGTGTGAGTCGCTGAAGATGGTGCAGGTTGCCGATAGATTTTGGTGTGACCCCGGCCAGAAGTTGGTGAGGATTGAGAGCCTCTTACAGCCGCTGCGGGGCTGTTGGCGGAGAAATTCTCGGACTTCAGTTCGGCGAGCAACGTGGGGTAGGCCTGTTAGCATGCATCCTAGTCTGATGTGGATATGGCCGATTGCGCAAGAGGAACCCCGGATTGTGTCATTTTCATGGGTCAAAAAAAGCAGATCGGCTCCGGCCGGGGCTGGGCTAGCCTGTCGTCCGCATCAACATGCAACGGCCGGCTGATCTTTGTCGGCGGCATCCCTTGGCATCGACTCGAGCAGCATGCGAGTGAGCGGCGAGGGAGACCGGATCAGATATCCCAAATCGAGAGGTGCCCAGGATATCTGAGAGGCGTGCTCTTCCATAAATTGGTACGTTGGCATGGTCATGTCAGTCGAGGCCGTGAGCACGTCAACTGCTTGCCACGTCGTTTGCTGGCTAATATTGAAGACGACATCACTTCTGGACATCTCCTCATTTTCGGGCGCTGACAAGAGGCCCGTTTCGGATGCAGCCTCTATCTTCATGGTCAGCAGCGACAGCAGGGTGCGGTTGCCTCCTCGGGACGAAGAGAGAATGTCGCGTAAGCGGTGCAAGATAGGGCCTGGTCGTTCGGTTGTCGCAGCTGGGTGGTTGCTGGCCATGGCGTCGATAACGGCGGTGGCAATCTCAAATGTTTTGAACTCCTAGAGTCGTTGTTCCCGTTAGTAATCATTCATGTGTCGGTTTCTCGCTGCGCAACTTGCCAGAGTAGGGCCATGTGACTCCAGCGCTGTGGCTGGAAGCTGCGAGACCAAGGCTATGAAGTCCTTTGCGATGGAGACTGGGTTCATTGAAGGAATCACAATGCCGAAGCGCAAGGCGGCGCGCCAGAGAACAGCGCGCATCCACTGGCGGGTAACAAACATGTCAGCGCGCTGCACGTCATTTATCGGGCCCCAATCATCGTCGCCGACCGAGTCGATCAGCTTTTGATGGAGGAGCTCGAGGCAGCTGTGCGCCACAGTGGCCATGTTGGGCACGTCCGAGTCTGCATTGCGGAGTATCTCAAATATTCCAGATTGGTCAAAGACCCAGAACAGGTGCACAAGCTTGAGAAAGGCGGGAAGAACCTGGGCTTGGTCATCGGTTCCCCCAAACCAGGGGAACAAAATATTGGGCTTCAAGACGATGGGCAATTTGTGCAAGAGTGCTACGCCTCTAGAAAGAGTTTAGGAGTTAGTTGCTTGTGGGAGGACTCAAAGCAAAAAAAAAAAAAAGAAAAAGGAGCAGGGGGGTTCACACGAACCGTTCTGTTACGAATAGTAGCCATAGCACCCGCCTCGACACTTGCTGGTCGGCCTCGGAGAGGGAAGCATATGTTGATTCACGATCAAGACGGAGGATCTGAGCTTGGGTTATGGCTTCCCGCAAGTAAACGAGAGACTTTGTGCCGCCGGCGGAGGAGTTCTCGTGATATATGTGGAGAAAGAAAGATATGCGCAGGCTGTCTAGCAGATCGAGCTCGACGCCTAGCCCGCTTGCTTCGGCCTGCTCAACCTTTGGTTTCCAGGGGGTTTCGAGCTTGAGCTGGGCCACTGCAGCCAGGGCCACTGCGTTTGCGAGGTGCCTTGCCGGATTGATCTGGCTGGGCGTCTCGAGGAGCTTCCGCTTCAGATCGGGGGCATCGACGACGGGCCAGATGGGGAACAGCCTCTCGGCGTATATGTCGAGAATGCTGATCAGATGGGGCAGCTCCTGGATCAGCGGAGTTGCCTCGATCTTGTCCTTGTCCTTGTCCTGGACCTTGGACGGGTCGCTGCTACTATCCAGCGAGTCCCCGCGGCGCTTGCGCTCGATCTTGTCCATGGTCCTGGCCCTGAGGCCGCGAGGGCCCCTGGTGGCTTGAAGCCGGTTGAAGGTGCACTCGATTCCCGCGGCGACGCACCCGTTGCAGGGCGGGATCTCTGTGCAGCGAATCTTGCGAACCTTGCAGGAGTCGCAGGCCCGCCGTGCTAGCCTCGGGCGGGAACTGGCGGCACCGCTGCTGCTGCTGCTGCTCCCGTGGTTGCTGCCGCTGCCATTGGCAGTCGGCGGCGGAGGGGGAGTCGGCTGGGACCGAGGCCGAGACGGAGGCTGCTGCTGCGGCCGGGGCCGGGGCCGGGACTGAGACAGCGGCGACGAGTGCCGCTGGCTTTCGGGCTGCTGCTCGGGCTGCTGCTCGGCCGGAGGCGAGGGAGTCGGAGGAGCCATGGCCGCCTCGAGGGGACTCACAAGGTCAATGGCGGCGTAAAAGTTGGAGAAGGGCACTTCCCAGCCTGTCAAACAGGAGCGGCCAGACAAGTCAGTCAGCTTCTAGAAGCAGGAAACACCCCCAGGGGAGAGCGACGCCGCACTAACCTTGCGTCCAGTCAATCGGTATCATTGTGTGCATTGGTGGCGATGACGTGATTACAGGTGTGAATGTCGATATCTCGCTCCGCTGTAACTACCCCGTAAAAAAGGGACGATTGAACTCCCCGAGCCATTCCCCACTGGCTGGGAGGGGAACGAGAAGGAGGCCATTTTTTTTCCTTCTCCAGCGGAGATGCCCGCTGTAAACAAAGCTCTCTTCAGCGGGGTCTTTAGCGGACGCCCGCTAACGGCTGGTGGTGGACCAGTCCAGTTTTTTCTTCTTCTTTCCTTTTGGTTTACGCCAGCAGCAACGTTTTTGGCCGCGCGGTGCACACCGTTAGTGGCGTCCGGGACTGTGGGGAGGGGGGAGAAACGAGCCGCGGCATGACGATGCCATCGCAAGCGACGAGTCAGTAATGCCTCATAAACAAAGATGCTCCGGTAGCGGCTGCAGAGCGGTGTGCTTTCTTTTTTTCTTTCTTGTTTGTCGCCATCTACGGCATCAATTTTTTTTTTGGCGGCCCAACCTTGCCCACCTTACCTGACCTGACCTGACCTCGGCACCCGCTTCAACCCGTGAACTCCCCGAAACGCGGGGTTGGAATGCTGGGGAAACATGGCTTTCGCACTTCAATTCACTTGACTTGATTTCACCTGAGACAGACCTAACCCAGGAACACCTAAAAAAAAACAGCAATCACAACCACAAAATGGCAGCACTAAAAAGGTATGAAGATCAAGCCATTGATATCAAATTCGTGCTACAATCATAATAACTAGGGTAAAGTCTTTTTTTACGCTAATAATTTGGGTTTCCTGTTAATAAAACAAAATCATCTTGAATCGTCGTTCGTTCCCTCATTGCCTCATTTTTTTTTCTCGTCTGTTAGTGGTTAAATTAAATCCCGAGAGCCTCGCGGCGGCCCTTGCTCTCAATGTCGAGGTAGGGCGCCTCGCCCAGGCTGCAGACGCGATCGCCGGCGCGGGCGGCCTCGTAGTCGTAGGTGGCCGTGTGGAAGGTGGAGCGGTTGTCCCAGATGGCGCAGTCGTTCTTGCTCCAGCGGTACCTGACCTGGGCGTCGTGGTTCTGCGTCACCAGATTGAAGAGGTAGGCCAGCAGCACGTCGCTCTCGTCCTTGGACACGCCGTTGATGCGCTTGGTGAAGCCGCGGTTGACGTAGACCGACTTCCACCCGGTCACGGGGTTGGTGCGCACGATGGGGTGGATGGCCTTGAGGTCGCCGCCCTGGTTGAGAGGCGAGCCGCGGATGCCCTTGCGGAGAGGGTTGCCGAGGCGCTCTGCCTCGTCGTGGAAGAAGGACGCGTCGTGCGTGGCCGTCAACCCCTCGAGGAACTTCTTCATGGGCTCAGAGAGCCTGTCGTAGACTTCGTAGCCAGAAGCCCAGAGCTGCAATTCACCAAAAAGAAAAATCAGCTCGTTAGCCACTGCAGAGCCAAGAGCACAGTCGAGGGCTGGTTGGACCACTTACAGTATCTCCACCGGTAGCCGGCAGGGTGTGGATCTTGAGCATGGCATAGTCTGAGGGGGCCTTCTCAAAGGTGCTGTCATTTCGTCCATGTCAGTCTGTGCTCTGCAGCAGCAGCAAGGGCAAGGGTAACGCACATGTCACTGTGCCAGCCGGCGCTGGCGAAGCGGCTCACGTCGCTCAGTTGATGGGTCAGGCCGCCACCCTTCTTCTGCTTCTCGCTGGAGATGACGCTGATCTGGTCGCCCAGCTCGCTGCCCTCCTCGGTCAGGGGGTGGACGTGCAGACCCGAGCTAGCGGGACAGCCACCTAGTTCGGTGAGCTTGAGCATGAACTCCTTCATCTCGATGGGGGTGACATCCTGGTTCTTGAGGAAGACGACGCCGCGCTGCGAGATGGTGGCGGCCAGGTCGCGGATGTGGCGCTCATCCCACTTGAGCAGGTCGCGGATCTGGAGGCCGTCAAACTCGCGGCCGATGGCAGGGGTCAGGTCGGCCTGCTTGACGCTGTCCAGGCTGCCCGTGTAAGTCAAGGGCTGCGAGATGCGAGGGCGGCTCTCGGCGTTGCCGCCAAAGATGTTGCCCTCGAGGATGACCTCGTCCTTGTTGGGTGCGATGGAGGGCATGTTGGATGGAGCAAAAAGTGTGGTGATCAAGATGGATTCAATTGGCCAAGAAGAAGAAAAGGCGCGAGATAAAATCAACAAAGAGTCAATGCGGTTGGGTTGGGTTGGGTTGGGTCGTGTCGGGGGGGGGAGGGGTGCGTCTGTGAGGCTCTCTCTCTTTCTCTCGTGTTTGCCAAACACCGACTTGGGTCTTAATCCTGTGTGCAAAACGGGCAATGGCGATGTGGTATAATAGCTACAGCGGGCAACTCATAAGATCAGGCTATCCCCAGAGGGCATCGTGGACCGTTAAATGCACCGGGCAGCGTCGAATCAAGAGGCGCGCGAAAGGCGACATCGGGCCTAGTTATGGCATGCGCAATGCCGCCGACAGGGCGGAGAAATTCTCGGAGACGTGACGCCAGGCGATGGACGGCGACGCACCCCACAATCCCAGGCCGGCAGGTCACTTTTTGCCGCTAGGAGGACGCTGGCAGCCAATACGAGCACGACATCTGAGATTTGCAGCGGCCTGGCGAGTCGATTCACAGGGCAGGATGGGCATTCCCGGGTCAGTCGAGTCCGGGGACGTCCCATACGTTCCGCCTCCTCGTCCCCTCCCCTCCCCCCTCGACCTCAGGCTGAACCGTGCAACACGCGCTTGCTGACGAGGTCGCCTTTTGGGGGAGTAAAGCCGCTGGGGGGTCTGACCGAGCCTTGGGCCACGGCCAGAATTGGCTTTCACCCCTTCAATGGCGTGCCCCGTCGTGCCACACCCGTTCACCAGCTTGCCGGAAAGGCGACACGGAGCCGCTCCCCGGACAATGGCAGCAGCGGGCCACGGGAGTATATATCTCGAAATGAACTCCCCGAATTTAAGTTGAGGGACATCGCAGCCGGCTTTCCTTTGCTCGTTCACCTTCTTCTTTCCCTGGAAGCAGCCTGCCCCGTCCTCAATCTGTGCCATTGATTCCCCCCCCCCCAATCCCATCCCGGAGCTTCGCAATGGGCACTAGTTCAGACATCGAGGCGCGTCCGGCCGACATCAAGCGGGCCTCGTCAGCCGACATCTCAAAGCACCAGGTCGAAGTCGGCCGCGAAAACCTTCACTCGGCCCTTCCGCCTCTCGAATCGTACGAGGGCAGCCATCGCTGGGATCCGACGGCCGAATGGACCCCCGAGGAAGAGAAGAAGGCCGTTCGAAAAACCGATATTCGACTCCTCACATGGCTTTGCCTCATGGTGAGTGCTTTCCCCGCTGGGCGCTAGCCAGTTCCCCACAGTCGATCAGTTTCCGCTAACAGGGGGCCCAGTTCTTCGGCCTGCAACTGGACCGAGGCAACATTAGTAATGCCCTCGCCGACAACTTGCTGGACGACCTTGGTTTGTCCACTGACGACTACAACAATGTTAGTCAAAGGATTCCATGCCCAAGAGTTGCGTCGCCGTGCCAGGTTCTAACCCCCCGGTTTAGGGAACCACCATTCAGTTGCTGGCTTTCCTCACTGCTGAGTTCCCCGTCCAGTTCCTCACCAAGAGGTATGGTTTCAAGAATGTCTTGCCCAAGGTACGTGAAAATATTCCTCCTCTAACCCTAGCTTGGTCAATCAAAACTAACCAATGTCATTTTCATAGCTCATGGTTGCTTGGGGTCTTGTTTGTAAGTCATGACGGAACTAAGAAAAGAGTTGTTAGTTGGATCTGAGTCTTGTACTAACTACGCCACCACGCAGCTACTTTCCAGGCCTTCATGACTGGACGTACCGCTTTCTACATCACTCGCGCTCTGATTGGTCTTTGCGAGGGTGGTTTCATTCCCGGTGTCATTCTAATGGCCACCTACTTTTACACATCCAAGGAGCTGTCTATCCGCCTGGCAGCTTTCTGGTCTACTCTGAACATTGCCCGTTAGTATTTTTTGGCCTCGTGAATTCAGGTGGGAAACTAACCAAGCTGTAGGTGTTATTTCTGCCTTGTTGGCTGCCGGTTTCATTGAGATGCGAGGTGTTGCGGGCAAGTCTGGCTGGTTCTGGCTTCTCCTTCTCGAGGGTATCCTCACCGTCGTCATTGGCGTTCTGTCCATGGCCTACCTCCCGACATCCCCCACCGGAACCGTCACTTTCTTCTGGCGCAAGCCCTGGTACACCGAGCGCGAGGAGGTCATCATGATCAACCGTATTCTGCGCGATGACCCCGCCAAGGGCCTGACTGGAATCAAGGAGCCCGCCACCTGGAAGGACGTCAAGGGCGCGTGGACCGATCCCTCTCTCTGGGGCTTGTACTTCATCGGCCTCGTCGCCTACATCCCCGCCACTCCCGTCACTGCCTACCTGACCCTGACTCTGAAGCGCGTTGGAAAGTTCAGCACTCTTGCCAGCAACCTGCTCACCGCGCCGTCTGCCGCCATCCAGATCGTCACCATGCTGTCTCTGGCCTACAGCTCCGAGTACTTCAACGAGAGGTCGTTCCATTGTCTGATCGGAGAAATCTGGTCGCTTCCCATGTTCGTCGCCCTGCTCAGCATTCCCGACGAGGGTCGCGAATGGGGTCGGTTCTCCATCATCACGCTCATCTCCGGATACCCGTATTTCCACCCCATTGTCAGCTCGTGGATCTCTGAGAATTCTTTCGATGTCAAGAAGCGAGCCATTGCCGCTGCCACTTACAACGTCATTGTCCAGATGTAAGTTGCAGGCCCCCACTCTTCGCGCTGATAGCCCCTCCCCTGATGAGCTTGTTTTTTGCTGACACATTGAAATAGGGGAAGTGTCATTGGTAGCCAGATCTACCGATCGTGGGATGCTCCCTACTACAAGAACGGTAACAAAGTGTGCGTTTCGATCTTGGCCCTCTCCGTCGTCGCTTTCCTCATCCAGCGCCAATGGATTGTGCGCTTGAACAAGAAGAAGGAAGCCGAGTGGGACCAAATGACGCCCGAGCAGAAGGCCGACTACCAGAACGACAAGGAGGCCAGAGAATTGGATGGCAACAAGCGCCTCGATTTCCGATTTGCGTACTAGGCGACCTATGATGATCTGATGATTGGTCAACTCGTGAATATTGTTTTATCTTGTTTTTTTTTTTTCGAAGCTGATGTTTCGGCAACTATTTACTTTGGATTAATCACCTTGTCTCCAGAAGCGAGCTGCGCTGGGACGAACTGTATATAGCCAAACACACAATGTGCCATAATTCGGGACTACCGGCGCCCCAATTGCATCGCAATGCGGCCAAGTGACTGATTCATTGAAAGACAAAATGAAGTGGAAGAAAACCCATCAATTGATGCCCCTAGATAAACGTCGCGGGAACCTAGCAACGGCCACCTGCCCTTTTTCGTACCTTAATGCGGACCAGCCGCAATCTGGCCAATGTGAGGTCTTGGCGATGCGCCCTGCTTTCGAGTGGTGGGATCCCACTTCAAACAAGCTTAATCCTAAAAGCTCGTATTGAGCCGCATCATCAATTATCCGGCCCCTCCCGGGGTGGTGCGCGGGCCGTTGAATCCCTTCATTTTCGGACGCAGGAGCCTCGGCTCGGTGAGCCCGTGAAGGATCCGTTTTGGACAGAAGTCGAAATTGACATAACTGGTGAAATTTCCGCTGCAAAATCCGGTCCGTCATCATTCTCTCTCTTTCTTGACCCGAATCAAACCACTCTCTTTTCCTCCAAACACTCCCCTACCCCACACAACCAACCCACAACCCGCTTTTCATCATGGGCATCGTCGGGCTCGTCGCCACGGGCATCATCGGCCTTGAGCACGTTTACATCATGGTGCTGGAGATGGTGCTCTGGAACACGCCACGGGGCCACAAGGCCTTCAAGCTGGAGCCGGCCTTTGCCGAGAAGACGACCACTCTGGCCGCCAACCAGGGCCTGTACAACGGCTTCATCGCCGCGGGGCTGTTTTGGGGCCTGATCCACCCGGACGCCGGCTTCTCCCACCAGCTCCGCCTCTTCTTCCTCGGCTGCGTCGAAGCCGCCGGCATCTACGGTGGCCTCACCGTCGGTCCCAAGATCTTCCGCGTCCAGGCCGTTCCCGCTGCCATCGCCCTGGGTCTGGTTTTGGCTGGATTCTAAAAAAAAACTCTTAAAAAAAGTTGAACCACTCTTTTGATTGTTGCTTTTTTTGCAAGGCGCAAGGGAGGAAGAAGCACTGATTCATTGCGGCGCAATTGGCCAACGGCGCATCACACCCGACTTTTCTCATATAAACGCCTTCCAGCGTTTGCATGTTCTATTCTCCAACACGCACCGCGTATAAGACGCCATTCCATGAGCTTATTGCCATCTAAACATCCATCGACGGTATTTCAAGATCTGTGCACAATGTGCGTAGTGTTATCCTCGGTTCATTCGAGTAGAACCTCAGCAACTGAGGGCGCAACAGCCACCAGAAACCTCATAGAGAATACACTTAAAGAGAGTAATAAGAAAAAATTTCTCGCATCATCTCTGGGTGAAATCGCTTCAGTGAAATGCAAATTCGCGCCTCGAGTATAGACCTGGATTGATCAAAATATGTTCAGCCAACTCCAAAGTGTGCTCCCAACACATCGCCCTCTAGCACAACGTAACTGGTCAGGTAGATCACCTCCATCACTCATTCTTGTATTCATGTATATGCATGTATTCGCATAGCCTGGATTCCAGAAATTCCCATATAAAACGAGAGATCAGATCCTTCGCAGTTGTTGATGAAGACAGCGATTCCATCTGCCTGGCCAGATTCGTCTGAGAAATGTATTTCGGAACAATCACACTGCATGTAGTCTTCAGCACCCCATATGGGGCTTTCTTCTTTATTCTCTGCCACAATTTGTATTGCAACCATGTGCCATTCCGTATACCAGATGCGCAAAGACTTCAGCTTTGATCCACCTACAGCCCACGTCTTGCATTGATACTGTTCGCAGTTCGCCTGTGCCACTCTGAGATCTTCCGAGTCTTCCATGGCCGGAATGGCTGTGATTGCTTCCTTCATGGGATCGTCTGCCCAAGATTCGTGCCAAGGAACAAAGGAATCTGGGCCAACAGAAGCAGTTTCATAACTGCCCTCATACTTGAAGATGAGTGAACATAAGGTGTTGCAAGCATTTGCATACGTTTCATACGCAGCAACTGTGACGCTGTGCAACGGGCGGCGGCAGTCGAGCCATGATGAAAGGATCTTTTGTTGGCCAGCAGGCTCGCCATCCTCAAAGTCTCGAAGCATCCCATATACTGGGCCAATCCGAACGGCTCCATGGGGTGGCGGAGCCGGTTCCCAATATAGTCCTTCTCCAGCAGTCAGAGGCGTTATCTCAATCTCTGACGCATGCGGAGGCACAAGTGCGCAGACATTGGCTGCTGGTCCGATCGAATAGTCGGAATCCCAGCCGGCATAAATTCCGAGCAGAAGGCCTCCGTAGTTCTCTGATGACTCCGAAAGGCTTGGAGGGCATGGTTGCTCGTACGGCTGTGGATGCCCGAGACACAATTGGCGCCCATAGCTGGTCACAAAGCGCACGCTGGACAATGATACCAGCCTACATGCACGGTAGAAATGTGTAATTCGTTCTCCTCCAGGTCCGTCAATCTTCAAGCGTTTGGAGGCGCGGCACCTTGGCCCAATGCTCTTGCTCGTGCCATTCGCATATTCGACTTTGAACATGCGCAATCGAACGTCGCCCGAGATTGCAACGATTTGAGAAAGTTCTTGATCAGTTGTCCCAAATACAAGTGCTTCGAGCGGGCAGAAATCCAAGGTTTTAATGTCATTAAAAGCAAAAACATCATAGAGAAATCCTCGAACTCCTGGAGGGGGAAGCTGGTTTTTCCAGAGATATCTGGTAGCAAGTGGGTTGGGGGCTCCCCAACCGCGACCAGTTAGGCGCTTGTGGACCTTGAGGGGTGCTTTTTCAAGTTCTTGCTCAATAAGAGCAAGCCGTTGAAAAGTATCCCCATTCGTCCCCCAGGAGATCAAAAGACCCACGACGAATGAGCCTGGAAACACTTGGATGAGGCGCTGATCACCTTCCGATTGGCCATATTGGATTGGAGTTTGTGTTGTAAACAATACTACAACGCCGACAACAGAGCGAGTATACTTGTCTAAGTGAGTTCCCGAAAGCGCTTTCTTTCGAGTTGTGATGTTGATTCCCATCAGCCAATCGTCTTTGGGGATTTGTATATGGTCCTGGCGAGCAAATGATCCAGGCACCTCCGAAGCCTCGCGGTTGACATCGATTCTCGCCAATTCTCCATTTGCTGACCAAGATAATAATATTGTCGGCTGCCGATGTTCAAGTTCCGAATAGGTGGTCACTAGGCTAGCTGGTGTTGTTACAGAATCGTATTGCTCTGGGAACATGAGGCGGGGCATCGGTGTCACGGCTCCATCATTCAAGGCCTCGTTTGAGAACAGCGGCCTCTGCTTCTCCATTTGGTCATACCTTGTTGTGATTTGGCAGCATATCTTCCAAATCCGCTTTCGATTCGCAAGTGGGTTGAATGTCGAGAGGCCCTCAAGTCGAACCGCATCATAGAGACCCCGGTACATTTTTCTCCAGTCAATAGATTGGGCCGGGCTGTTTCCTTCGAAGTCAGGGAGGTCAAATACCCAAGGCATATGATTCGTAATGGCCATCTTCCAGAAGTTGTTTGTCAGTTCAATCCTGGCGACTGGTCTGGAGGCCATCCTCCAATCGCCGATAGACGGTGCGTCAAGGTGATCCATAATTCGAAGCAAGATTTCTGGTGCGAGGCGAAAAAAAACATCAGATTCACGGTTGGTTGAATCCTCGATCAAAGTGCCCATGTTCGTCCCCGATTCGTATGGATAGGCTAAAGAAAGGTAAAAAGCGTCGATGTGCGGGCTGGGGTATGGCAGGCTTGCAAACACGCTTGTTTGTCTGTCTTCCATCCACTCAAGACTCATGGGCCGATTGGTAGAGCCGTAATTTAATTTGAGTGCCGGGCTCAACTGATTCGAATGATCCCACAGGGATCGGAGCGTGTCGTACAAGTTGATGGGGTCCAAAATGCGCGGGAGCAATGCTTGAGCGAGAAGGCCAGAGCAAGCCGAGTGAAGCGGTATCGCTAAACGTGTCGACCTGTCCCAGCGATACCTATGGCACTAAATGTCAATATGATTCGTCCAAAACGTGTTACGGCTCTTACACTTCGAGAATAGTGACTCTACCAGTCGGCTGAGCATTGTTCACATATGTGCCCACACCGAAACGATTGCCGTCGTAATGTATGGCAGGATAGGCAAGGAAGATGCTATTCTGGAGTCAGCGAAGCTGTAATGAGCATGCTAATTTGCACCACTCAGCACTTACCCTCCGCACACAACTGCATCCGGGTTCTCTCCAAGCACATGCACATCACCCATCCATGTCGTATCTTCGCCGTTGAAATGCTCCAGGTGTTCCACCGGATGTCTCTCCCGCGGGTCGTGCGGCAGGGCGCCACATATCGCACACACGCAGCCGATGTAATTCATGGCCGAAATTGTCGTGTTTTTTCTGGCGTGTAGAGTGTTCGAGGAATGTTTTTTGTGAGGTGGGCGGAAGGGAAGAAGGAAAGGAAGAAGGAAGAAGGGGGAAAACGAGGGGCTGAGATGTGGCATCAGTCGCTCACCCGCTCAGGTACTACTACCTCATGCACTTCTCCCACCAATAAGCCATTCACCAGGCGCGTGTATGTGTAACCATGATTTATGCAGGAGCGTGCTGGCCAAGGCAGTGGCAATTAACCCGCCGCATACACATCATACCACCTTTGCTTTTTTTCTTCTTTTTTTTTCTTTTTCGCAAGAGAGCTGCTAAATTGGTCATCGCTTCGTTTGAGCAGCGGGACGTCTTCTCGCAGAGATGACATCGCCGTCTCTCGTGCGTCGTGGGCTAGTCAACACCAACGCAAGTTCGCTTGGACAGATATCTGCACGGGAAGCAAAACAGTGTAATTTATCAAAAGCTAGCAAATAAGAATATCTACAGTAAACAAGCCCTTCAGAGACAACAACGCTCAACCCAAACGCCGAATCACAATGTCATCAATTCGTAATATTTATGCAGCCAACGCAGCGGCAGCCTTGCTCACAATCTTTTCGCAAAGCGCAATCAAGCTCTGCGCATTGGTAATCTCCAGGGTCGACAGCTCCACGCTGAGCGTCGTGCGAGCCCAGTTGCGGAACTCGACTGCGACCAACGAGTCCAGGCCGTAAATGCTCATGGGGCGGCTGGGCTCCATTGGCTCGGCGAGGCGCAGAAGCTTGGTGAATCTGCTGTTTGCGAGCTCAACTGCTGCCGCAAGGAGCGCATTGGGATCGGTTCCCTTGGTCTTAATCAGGAGCAGGAAGGTCTGCAGCTCCTTGTCGTCCCTGTCGCCCGACTGGCCTCCATCTCCCTCCTTTCCACTGGTGATGTGAAGACCAGTGAAGCGAGCATCCCGGAAAAGATCAGTGTCTCCAGGCAAGGGGATTTGCATGCCAGTGATCATCTGAGTAACGCTGGCCGAGCTGGGTTGGCGAGCAATGTCCAAGTCCTGTTGGTACACAGAGTACTCGAAGATGCGGCGGAGTTTGGCCTCGTTGATAGGCGCCCATGTATCCAAGTTTCGAGTAAGCTGTTTGTGTACGTCGTCGTGGTCAACGAGGTAGCCAATGCCTTCAATGATGCCTAAGTTGACCGTTGTGGCGGGCAATCCTAGGGTATCGCGACGGTACACAGCCAAAGCATCCAAAAAAGTGTTGCCACCGGAGTAGTTAGCCTGTCCCTTCTGACCAATAATTCCAGAGATGGAAGACAACATGGTAAAGAAGGTCAATGGCAGTTTGAGCTCTTGCGACACGGTATGGAGATTCCAGGTTCCCTGGACTTTGCAAGCAAGCGCTTCGTGATACTCTTGGTGAGTCATAGAGTCGAACATGCGGTCCTATTTACAGTTAGTTATTCGTTTCGCGCGCACGGTCGGGGGGAGGCTCACTCGAAGAAGCATAGCACCTTGGATAATACCTCCAATAGGTACTGATGTCGAGCTCAAGCAGCGTCGCACATCGTCAACATTAGAAACATCTCCCTTGAGAAGTTCAACGGCGCATCCCTGGGCTTCAATATCCTTGATGACGCCAAGAGACTTCTCATCGGCAGAGCCACTTCGAGACATGATGGCCAAGTGTTTCGCTCCGTTTTTAGCAATCCACGTAGCCAGGCTGCCACAAAGACCCTTCAAACCACCCACAATAAGGTATGAGTGCGTAGGGTTTAGCGCCCTTTGCAGGCTACGCTTAGGGGGCTTGACCTGTAAAATATCAGCACCCCATATTCTGTACAAAACTTGTCATCAACTTACAGTGATTTGAGCATCCTTCTTGTCGCCATTGGAGATGATCAGCTTTCCAATGTGCCTGCCGCTTCCTAAGAATCGGAAAGCGTCTCCAATTTCCTCAAACGAAAAGACCTTGATTGGGTTGATTGGCCTCATATGCCCTTGCTGAACAAGCTCAGACAAAAGATCAAGGTGCCTACGATTTTGTTAGCATTTTGTATACGGTGAGAATCAACAGACAGAACACTTACTCTCCGACAACCCTCTTGGGGAACTCCCTGAGCGACAGATCCAATGCGCGGAACGAGGCGTTTCGGCCAAAGGGCTCCATCGGGAGTGAACGGCGCTCGAGGATATCTTGTTTGCCAATCTCGACCATGGTACCAGCGGTAGCGATGATGCGCCAACTCTCCTCCAGGAGCTCGCCAGTGAGAGAGTTGAGAATAACATCCACGCCGTAGCCATTTGTAGCCTCAAGCACCTGTTTGGCAAACTTGGTGCTGCGCGACGAGAAAATGTGGTCATCTGGAATTCCAAACGAGTCCTTGAGGAATTGACGCTTGTCGTCGGATCCGACGGTCGCAAAGATCTATAAACAGTCAGTAAAAATAAAATAGGCCTTCTATAGGGAGTTCGATTGGTCACATACCTCGCATCCCTTATACTTGCAGAGCTGTATACTAGAAATGCCGATTCCGCCAGCCGCAGAGTGAATCAGCACCTTCTGCCCCTGTCGGAGGTTGGCAAGGCCAAAGAGTGACTCCATGCTGGTCACAAATACCAGTGGCATCGTGGCGCCCTCCTCGAAGGACATGCTGTCGGGGATGGTCATGGTGTACTCGCGAGGCGTAATAACGCGGTTTGCCAAGGTGCCTCGTTCAAGAACAGCCACACGCTGGCCGACATGTCGATCAGTAACGCCAGGGCCGACACGGGTGACGATACCAGCACCATCAAGACCGAGCAAATGCTCGTTCTCGGGGATAATGCCCATAGCCACAATGACATCCTTGAAATTCAGGCTGGACGCGTAAATTTCGACTTCCAAATAGCCAGGCTCCAGTTCAGTGGCTTCACTAGAGGGAATCTCGGTCCAGTGCAGAGAATCGATATCACCCCGCTTTCCGGTGATGAGACGAATGGTAGACTTAGACTCGTGCAGAGCAACAGTGCGACCGTCAGATCCCTGACTCTCGGATTGCGCTGCCTGAAGACCCTCATCGGGAAGGATTCGAGGAATGTACAGAATACCACCACGCTCAACATACTCAAAGTCGTTGCTGTCTTGGCTGGGCTTGTTCTTGGCCGCTTGGAGAAGACTGTCAATTGCCTCAACAGTGTTAGGGAGAGCCTCGGCGGCATTTGATTCAACATCAAGAGTAATTATGTTGAGTAAAGGCTCCTCGGATCTAACACTTCGGAACACACCTTGTGCCACTGAAGAGTGGGGGTTTTTGACAACCATCTGTGCGCCCTGGGTGATCCAAAGAATGTTACACTCTTTACGCACGAGCTCCTTGATCGAGTTCCATTGAGCGTCAGTGACGGTTGTGAGAAGAGGCTGAACCAGCTCGTCCATGATGAGGACTGTACTCTTCGCAGGAACCTTTTCAGAAGAACCCAGATACTCAGTGAAGGACCAACCAATCTCTGTCAGCGCCTTCGCAGCAAGCGTGCTCGTTTTCGAGACCTCTGTGAGGCGAACCAAGGCAACCTCGCTGCGCTGAGGAGCCTTTTGTAACGCAATGGAGGCGACGATAACAATACTATTCTCGTCACCAGTGATGCTTCGAATGCTCTTAAACCCAGACTTGTCAAGGGAAGCACGAAGATCTCCTCGCGAATCCCCAGTATTCGCACCATTGATCTCTCCATTAGTGGCTTGCTTGGTCACACCGTTTACCTCTCCATTCGATCGGATCTCAGCCTTTTCAACTCCTTGAATAAAAAGGACGGCTCCATTCTCAGAGACAAGTTTCTGGATGTTTGTGTTGAGAATCTCCAGCTCAACGCTTGGTGTAGGAGGTAGCTTGACGATGGCCAGGTCATAGGCTCCACCCGGGGCCTCAAAGTTCACCGAGGTAGGATCCAAAAGAGTAAACTTGGCATTCGCGGATCCAGCATGACGGTTCTCGGCCTCGAGGACAGCGTCAGGCGACTTGCTGATAAACTGATAGGCGCGGCACGCAGCACGAGTTGCGTGCTTGGATGCAGGCTTTTCAAGCCATAGGCTGGAAGCATCGTTGGGAATCAAGTTAATCTCCACTATTGCCAAATGGGGCTGCTTGTGAGCAGCGAAATCAATAATGCTGTGCACGGACGACGCCTGCTTGCCCTTGGTAGCATCGAGGGCAGCCTGCAGCTTCTTGGCTTCACTAAGATGGCCAAAGTCTGGCTTCCACTCAAGGCGAGTGTAAGGATACGGCTCCAAAGAAGAGTTCTGCGTCTCCAGTCGGTGGTATCGCAGTCCCTTCATGTCAAAGATGGCATCGCCAGTTTTAGGGTTATACACTGATGCGTATGAGGAGAAGTGAATCTTGTCTTCAAGACGGCCTCTGCCAAGGTACTTGGCAGATGAGACGGAGAGACCAACCTCGGGAAGCTGGCCTTGAGGGAAGGCAGAGATAAAGAGGCTGTCCACTCCGGCAGGAACCAGAAGTGTGTTGACCGCGCTGCGGTCACCATCCCAAAGAGAGGGGGATACTGTCTGGAAGCATCCATCCATGACTACGGGGTGGAGAGGGTAGTAAGATTGTTTCCACTTCGAGTCAGGCGAGGTCAAATTGACCAAAGATCGGCTTTCTGGCTGTCCAAGAGTGGATTCAACCTCAATCTGCTTGTGGAAGGATGGACCGAAACCGTAGCCAGCATCCGACATAGAGCTATACCACAGCTTGGCGGGAGTGGTATGCTTCAAGGGAAGCTTGAGCGTCTCTGGGTCTGATGGAGGATTCTTGAAGAGTCCCCTGTTGAGACGAACAAAGCCAGTGCTATGGCTGGTGGTAGTAAGAGCCTCACCTCCGACAGCCGAGATGACCTCGTACTTGTACCACTTAGACTTGAGTCCTTGTGTAGGCGTAAGGTTCAGCATGACTGCAGCATCAGTGCCATCTTCAAGCACCAGCGCCTTGGAGAACTTGATGTCCCGAAGCTGATAGTGGTAGCCTTCGGCTTCCAGTTCTTTAGCTTCCTCCTCGGTGGCGAGAGAGAAAGTTGTCTGGTAGACAGCTTCAATGGCCATGGCAACATAACCAGCTCCAGGGAATACAACATCTGTGCCCATCTTGTGATCGCTGAGCCAAGGAAAATCGGAAAGCTTGAGGTGCTTCTTCCACGAAGGTGCATTCCACGAAGTTCCCAGGATCTTGCTTCCCAGGAGATCATGGTGCACAAACTTGCGGAAACGCCATTCCTTACTGGCTTCGCTTTCATGCCAGTACTTGGTTGTGTGGTTCCAAGAATAGTTAGGAAGATCAACTAGAACAGACGGCTTGGCTGAAGCAACACCTTCAACACCATTCACCTTGGTAAGGGGAATGTCTGCGCCAGCGATAAACAAATGGCCAGCGACAGAGTAAAGAGCCTGAATAGTCTCGTCTCCACGCTTAGCAGCAGTGGTATAAGTGATGTTTGCACCCTCGTTTGGTAAAGTCTTCTTGATCTGCCCAACAGGTCCTGCAAGAGCATTGCTAGGTCCAAGCTCGATCAGAAAATCGGCTCCATCATCTTGATCTTTCATCAATTCCAAACAGGCATCCGCAAACCGCACAGGAGATACCATGTTGGCCTTCCAGTAACCCACGCCAGTCTCGGCGCCAGGAGCAATCTTCTCTCGAAGAACAGATGAGAACATCTTGATCGATCCATCAGACTTGGGAGAACCCTCAAGACACTTGTTATCAACCAACAACTTTTCGTAGGCTTCGCTGATGGCTCCCATATACCTTGAGTGGTAGGCCAGGTTCACCTGCAACAATCGGGCAAAGTGTCCATCAGCCTTGATGGCTTCGCCAACGGTGTTAAGGGCATCGACTGTGCCGGCCAGGGTAAGGCTTGAGGGACTGTTGTAGCAAGCAATTTCAACAGCAGGCTTCTCGCCCTTCACATTCACAGTATCAAGGTATTGCCGGACCTTGTCAGCTCCCATTCCAACAGCCATCATACTGAGGGCCTCGGGAGTGTCTGTGGCTTGCTTTCCAGCAAAGCCACGCAGGTAGGCAATCTTGATGGCTTGCTCGGGTGTGAGCAGGCCAGCTGTGCAGGCGGCTGCGATTTCGCCCGAAGAATGTCCCACAACTGCCTTGGGAGCAACACCCCACAATTTCAAAACCTCAAGGAGAGCAAGCTGAAGTGCCGTGACGAGAGGCTGGGAAAACTCTGGGAGACGCATGTGCTCTGCGGTACGAGACTCGGTAAGCTCAGCGTAGATGGACCAAGCTGGCCTTACGTCGGGTGCAAGTTCCTGAAGAGCCCGGTCAAGTCGTTTGATAATAGAGCCTGCAGCTTCAGGGAAGGCTTTGAGCAAATCACGTCCCATCTGTGGCCATTGTGCTCCCTGGCCAGTGAAGACAAATCCAATCTTGGGCGGGTCTGCCGCTTGCTTGCCGAAGATGACAGCGTCGGTAGGAATATCATCGAGCTTGGCTTCTGGGCCCTTGTTGATGATGGCAAACCCACGGTGGTAGAGACGTGTTCTCCTCTCGGAGAGCGTGTAGGCCAAGTCTGAAAGTTTGATGCTTACTCGAGGGTTGAGAAGATGAGTACGCAGCTTCTTGGTGTATGATTTCAGTGAGTCCAGGTTGTTGGCAGAGAAAACCACGACCTGTGGTCTAGCTTCACCATTAGTCGACTCGTCAACCTCATCATCGTCGTCATCAAAGAAATCATCACTCTCCTCAGAATAAGAGCTGAGGTACTGGACATGGGGTTGGATGCTGTGTTCCCGAAGGTAATGCTCCGAAGCTTCCACAATTGCGTGGGCGTTGGTACCACCAAAACCAAAAGAGTTGATGCTTGCGCGACGGTAGTCGTTCTTACTCTTGGGCCAGTTCGTGGCAACCCTTGAGGGACGAAGGTGCAGCTTTGCAAAATCAATGTTAGGGTTGGGAGTAAGGAAGGTAGGGTTGCCAGGAATGATGCCGCTCTCAACGGCAAGGGTGGCCTTCAGCAGAGATGAAATTCCCGCTGCATTCTCTGAGTGGCCGATGTTGCTCTTGATTGATCCGATAATTAGGGGATCATCGGCAGGGTGAGACTCTTTAAATACCATACTAGCACCCTTGGTCTCAATTGGGTCGCCAGCGGGAGTGCCAGTACCGTGACACTCGAGGTAACCTGTCCGGTGGAGGTCGGTGATTCCAGCTTGCTTATAAGCAGCAAGTGCCGCGGCTGCTTGCGCCTCGGAACTAGGGCTCGCAATACCAGGAGTGCGACCGTCACTGTTGGATGATGTTCCGCGGATCACTGCTCTAATGGGGTCTCCGTCGCGTATTGCGTCTTTCAGTCGTTTGACAAAAACACAATTCACTGCCTCGGACTTGACGTAACCGTCTGCCTTGTTGTCAAATGTGTGACATCTCCCAGATTCGGAGATGGTTCCGCGCAAGGAACCAGACTCAATGGTGTGTTCAGGATCCATGTTGAGGTTGGCGCTGGCGACAATAGCACCATCCATCATTCCCGCCTGCAGATATCTGCAAGCAACGTCTAAGGAGACCAAGCCGCCGGAGCAGGCTGTATCAATGGTCATGCTACAATTTGCTTTTTGTCAGCGCCAAGGCTGGGGTGCATCGCGTGTTTTCCGTGTATAGTCTTACCTGGGACCCTTGATGTTCAAAAAGTGGCTGATTCGGTTACTCAAAATGGAACGACCAATACCCATTGAGATGCCCCCCGCTCTATCCTCGGGATCCCGGGCTTGAATGTCGCCAAAATCTACGTGACAGCAAGGGTTCGTCAGATTTGCTTTTTTCGAGATGGCAATATGCAAGTCATCATGCACTTACCGACTGCATAGCTGGCGGCAAAGCAGCCAACCTCCTTGCCTGTCAGGCTTTCCAGCGTGACACCACCGTTCTCCAGACACTCGTAAACTACTTCGAGAATCTGGCGCTGCTGAGGTTCCATGGCCACTGTGTCTGCTCTGTTGACGTTGAAAAATTGTGCGTCAAAGGCCTGGAGGTCAATGTCCTCGATAAACATGCCTCCAGGCGAGACCATTGTGTGGGTTTTGCGGGAGCCATCGAAGTGGCCCTTGATGTTGAACCGCGACTCAGGAGGCGAGTTGGAGCTGGCCACGCCTCCGTTGATGAGAAATTCCCACAGCTGCTGCGGGTTCATGCAGTGGCCGGGAAGCCGACACGCCACAGACACAATGGCAATGGGCTCCTGGGCTGTGTGCGTGCTGCCGGTTCCATTCTGAGTCGGTGGAATCACGGCACCGGCGGCGGCCATGTTGTGGGATGAGGCCATGATCCTATGGGAGAATTAAGGGTTGGGAGTAGCTCGGGAGGAGGAATAAAGTTGAGCAACGGTGGGTGTGGCCGTTTTCAATGAATTCCAAGAGCAGGCAGATCATGGAGAATCGATGGTCTGATAGAAGGCAAGATATGGCACAACGGGCCGGTCCATTAGCGAGAGGGTCGAATGGACGGTAGACCGGGGTTTTTAAACGCCCATACCATTTCATGTCCGGACGGAGCCAGGACTAGGTTAAGCAAGGCAGGCTAGGAGGCATCTAGTACGGGGCTGTTAGGGCGCGCCCCGACAGCTCACGAATGAACAGGAGCGGTGCCTCTGATCGGCAGCAACGGTAGTTGACAGCTGCGTGCTTTACCTCTGGTCCCTCTCGATCCCTCACACCTACCTCCCCATGAATGCCAGGGAAGGGAACTGCAGGGAACGGCTCTTGACCAAAGCGCCGCCGCGTGCCGCTCCACAGAATGCTTCCATATGCGGATCCTCACAGACAGAGCCCCAACTAAAAACGGCATTAGCACACGCCCGAGACAACGTGGGCGACGAGGAAGCCAGGGCCTGTTGGTCCATGGGTTGGGTGAAGAAGAAGCAGCAGCCGGAGCGGTAAGGCACGGCTTCACTGCCGGAAATGACTGCCGCATGCGATGCGGAGCCAGCTCAGGCTTTCGTGGACGGCACAGGCAAGTGAGGGCCCATCTCATCGCTGTTCGCTGTGGACCGGTTGGTTGGTTGGTTGCAGCAGTTTTTTTCGCTGGACCTGTTGGTTGGCTTGGCTTCAATTCATACCCAGAGGTCGATGATCAAAGAAACTTGACCAGGTGCGCATGCGCGAATGCGGCTGTGAGACGACAAGCGGCTTGGGGTCCGCAGGCTAACTGGCCGGCTCCATGTCGTGTCCCACGGTGATAGTCCAGTTTCTGCCACGGCCCCTGGCCGGTGCGGGTGGAGCCAGGAGAGCGGCCGTTGCGATGCTGCACGACAGACGGGTGGGGAGGAGGGCCCCAACTCGAGCCTGCGCTGTCAGGGCAAGCCGCCCAATGGCCTTGCAACGTACCGGCGGGACGGTGCGTGGGCAAATTGCGCGTGTGGATGGGGTTGCAGTTCGAGGAAAGGCTTTGGCGCTACAGCAGGCGGACCATTCAAGTACCATGACCCCGGCCGAGGCCCCGGCCTGCCCGGCAAGCCACCCCCGGCATTTCGTCTCTGGGCCCTGGCTCTTTTCCCTCTGGGACGGTGGAGCCTCCTCGGGATGAGAGAACTCGCAGCTCTTCGGACACGAAGCTGGCGGTTGAGGCTTAGGACGACGGGTCAGGGCTAACGTGAAATCTAGCCCAAACAGTAAAAAGAGCGACGCAGATGCACGGGGCCGGCCCGTCGACCACGGGACACCCACTCAACCACGGTTCGCGTGGCGCGCGCTCGCTTGGGAATGGAGCTTGTTTGATTGATTGACGAACGTTTGACCATATGGCCATAGCATAGCCCAGGAGGAGAGTAGCGTCCGGGGCTTGGTCTCCCTGGCCTGGTCTGGTCTGGTCTGGTAAGCACAGTTAGGCAAACCAGCATCACCAACGTCTTTTTAGCTCTTCGGGACGGAAAAGCGGCCGGTCGGCCGTGGATCGACCCGGAAAGTGCGGACACGGTCCTGAGGTGGTCACGGGACCAGGGCGCCATCCCAAGTCAGTATCGTGATATCGTAATGACCCAGCAGCGACCCAGTGTTGGACCAACATCAACACAAGTACTATGGGACATGTGTTAGTGGGACGCAGCCAAAACCCACCCTGCACTGTTGCCCTCCTTCGCAAGAGGAAGGCATCCTCGTGGCCGCAGGGCCAGCGGAGCCCCCTGGGTTGTCAGTGAATTTTTCTCCGCTACGCCTCGTCTCTGGATGCTGTTGGTCCAGCTGCTCGTTGCAGCTCAGGGGGGGCACGCCCATGGATTCAGTCTTCAACGCAACCTTGCTGGGGGAAGAGGGGGGCTCCGGGGTCCGCTAGTCCCACCTAGTGTCCACAAGATATGGACTTGTCCCTTGTGGCCTGCCAGAATCCCATAGTCGCGGTCCTAATTATACCCGTCGTGGCTGGGCGGTTCCTGGGACGCACAGGGTACGTTCGGCTCTTCTGGTGAGGACCGTTCTTTAGTTCCAGTGGTTCCCATTTTCACTGCTCCGTGGCACTCGACATCAGAACCAACAACGTTGCAGACGACAACAGCCCGCTGCTGCTCGCCTTCCAGATACGACTTACCGACTTCTGGGCTGCGAAATCCCCTGCTTGCCACCAGAATCTGTGCTCTCAATTACGGGGCCCAGCCAAGCCTGCGTCTCGCCCGCAGCGCAGTCCTGCGCCATATCGGCTTCTGTGGCAACATCCCCCCAAGGTCCAGGTTCTCCTGGGAGGCGGACGACGATAGCGCTTTGCATATCGAACAAGCTTCCAATCTCTTTTTTCCTCTGCCGTCGTATCCTCTCCTCTCCTTCCCTTACCCTCCCCTCCCACACTGCTTCTCGAAGCTGCCTTTGTCACCACATCACGTCACTCCATCATGATCATCCGACATCGGGAAGACGTAGAGTTCCAAACTCTCGATGGCGTCCTTCTTCGAGGGTGGCTATTCCCCGCCCCTGAACGGGGGCCCGCTGTCATTATGAGCCCCGGGGTAAGTACACACGAGTGTCCCAAGAGAGGTTGTTATACGAGGCTGACAGTGCGGTACAGTTCAACTGCGTCAAGGAGATGCTTCTGCCAGAGGTGGCATCGGCTTTTCAGGCTGCCGGCATCACAGCGTTGGTGTATGACAGCCGGTCCATTGGCGCCAGCGACGGGCTTCCGCGCAATGACATCAACCCGCAAAAGCAGGTCGGCGACTACCACGACGCCGTGACCTTTTTGCGCAGCCATCCGCTGGTCGACCCGTCCCAAATCTCAATATGGGGGTATTCGCTTTCGGGCATGGTAGCTCTGGCCGCGGCCGCACTCGACAAAAGAGTTTCGGCAGTCATCGCCTGCGCTCCCCCGTCAGATGTCGGATTTCCCCCCGAAAAGCTTCCAAAGATCCTCGCCCGCGTGCAAAAAGACCGCGAGTCGACGGTTGCCGGAAACCCCCCTTGCCAAGTGCCGCTCTTTGACAAAAAGGGCAATACCCTGTTCAAGCTGGCGGTGCCCATTTCGGACGGGGACCACGACCTCATTCGCCAGGCACAAGCATACGGCCCAACGGTCAATATTACCACGTCGATGCAGTCCTACTACCACATTGCCATGTGGGACCCCTCCAAGCTCATGCGACTCGTCAGCCCGACCCCAGTCATGATGTGCGTGGCTGAGAATGATCGCATGTGCCCAATTGACGAGGCAACAAAGCTCTTTGAAACTTTTAAGGAACCCAAAGCACTTTACACGGTGGCGAACAAAGGACACATGGATTTTTTGACTGGAGAGGAATTTCCACACATTATGGACGCACAAATTGAATTTCTGAAGCAGCACATGGGCAAGAAGGCGGTATAAAATTGCGCCCCAAGTGCGGCGTGCATGTATATTTTTCTAATTAGATATGTGATGTTGGTTACGGTCATGAAACATTCGTCTGTACAGATTAGCTTACCTTATATTTTCTATTTATTTATTCAGAATGGTCAGCAGATACACCCTACCCTGCATTTCGCGTAGCCGACATGTTGCTTGAGATGCCAGTGGTTTGTGCTTAGCTACACGCAATCTAGATGACTCATAACCAGCTGTCTATAAACTGTATGCAATCGATCCAACATGCTAAACGGCGGCATTCACAGTGGCCTATCAAGAGCATATCAATGACACAAGTCAATGAACATTACTGGCCCCGACCTGCAGCTGTTTGCAGGCAAAAAAACAAAAAAAAAAAGAAGTTAAACTCATTATCAACGATGATATCATGTTGTACAAGGCGCTACACCGCAAGACTGAAAAGTGCCTGGGTGCAAAACCATGCCCTGACCAATGCAACTATCCCGTCTCAGGATGGATGCGCGTAGAGTATGCGCGTGAAAGATGAGCAGAGCTCTAACGAACCGAGGTAGCACCCAGGTCGGGGTCTCGACTGTTTGACATGCAACCAGGTTCCGTTGGCCTGGGGTTCCCCGCCCAAGTTCAGACAAGCCCTCGGATTGCTAGCCAAATTACCCTCGAGTTCCACATGCCCATTCCGGCGGACAAGGAACCGCAGTCTATATGACCACCCAGGCACAATTATAGGACCCAATCCTTCGGAACGCGCATGGTGGTGTCGCAAGAAGGGCATTTTCGCTGGAGTTGCTGGATTGGTGCTAGGGCCCGGCGACCGTGGTGGAGATGCGAGGGGCAATGAATGCAAAACACCTAACCCGTGCCTAATTTGGCACAATTCTTGCTAGGCGATGCAGAGCTAGCCACAGTGAGTGCCGAAGCTGTCGACCAAAATTGGCCCGTTGCTGGTTGCGGCTGGCGGATGATGGTAGTTGTGGACTAACACGGCGGCGGCCCAAGCTCCCGGCCCATATTCTGTGCCTGAGCTCTCGGGGCGGGAAAAACTAGCGCGAGCTTGCCCAAAAACGGCCCCCAAATTTCAGAGCTCGGGCGTGTTGGAAATAATATCCTGTCGCTTGCTGCACTGCGCTGCGTCGTCACAAGCTGCAACCGACAATCACGGCATTCCCATCCACAGGGAATCCCAATGGCCCTGGCTCGCTAGGAGGGAGACCATGGCGACAACCGCTTCTGCAGGCGGCCTCTGGCGGCCACTGCGTCTTTTCCCATCGGCCCACCGGCAGACGCCGCTGCAGGCCGCCGTCGCAGCTCTCATGAGGCCATCCTTCCACAGCTCCTGCAGCAGCCGTGTTTCGAGCGCCTCGCTTGTGCCGGTCTCGAGCGCCCCCATTGTCCCCGTTGTCCCCGTTGCGCGTAGTGGCGGCGGTGGTGGTCTCGGAGCCGCGCCGCCAATAATCCGTGCCGTCCATTCATGTTCGCCGACCTCACTGCCCCTCCCCCGCATAGCTCCCACCACGTCCCCGTCACCATCCCTCAGCAGCTACCCCTCGATCCAACCCCAACTGCCTCTCGTGTCACCCTTCAACACCTTTCCATCGTCTCCGTCTCCATCTCGGTTCGCCGCCGCCGCCGCCGTCCCCGCCCCTCGTCCTCTTCACCGGTTCCGCAGCTTGGTCTCGCTTCAGCAGCAGCGTCACTGCTCCTACAGGAGAGCCATGTATCGCAACGGAACCGACGCCACCAGTGCCACCCACGACATTACCCAAGGCCGCCAGGTCCTGCCCAAGAATGTCAAGCCCCTGCACTATGACCTGACTCTCGAGCCCGACTGTGAGACGTTCAAGTACGAGGGCACCGTGGTGATTGACTTAGACGTCATCGAGGACTCCAACGCCATCTCGCTCAACACGGTCGACCTAACCATCCATGAAACCGTCATCGAGTCGGGCGGTGCCACCGTCACATCTTCCCCCGAGATCTCCTACAACAAGGACACGCAAACCACGACCGTTTCCTTTGACCAGAAGATACCCGCTGGTCAAAAGGTGAAGCTGACGCAGCGCTTCACGGGCATTCTCAATGAGGACATGGCTGGCTTCTACCGCTCATCCTACAAGGACCAGGATGGCAACGACAAGTACATCGCTACCACTCAGATGGAGGCCACTGATGCCCGCCGTGCGTTCCCTTGTTTCGATGAGCCCGCTCTCAAGGCAACTTTCACCGTGACCCTGATTGCAGACCATGATCTCGTCTGCTTGGGCAACATGGATGTTGCTTCGCAGAAGGATGTCGACTCCAAGATTGCTGGCAAGAAGCGAAAGGCCGTGACCTACAACAAGACTCCCATCATGTCCACCTATCTGGTTGCCTTTGTTATTGGCCATCTCCAAGTCTACGAGACCAACAACTTCCGCATTCCCGTCAGGGTCTACTGCACTCCCGACCAGGACATCAACCACGCTGTCTTCTCGGCCGAGCTTGGAGCCCGAACCCTCGAGTTTTACGAGAAGCAGTTTGGTAGCAAGTATCCCCTGCCCAAGATGGACATGGTCGCCGTCCCCGACTTTGCTGCCGGTGCCATGGAGAATTGGGGCCTGATCACCTACCGAGTCGTTGATCTCCTTCTGGATGAGAAGACCAGCAGTGCAACCACAAAGAAGCGCGTGGCCGAGGTTGTGCAGCACGAGTTGGCCCATCAGTGGTTCGGTAACCTGGTTACAATGGACTTCTGGGATGGTCTCTGGCTAAAAGAGGGTTTCGCCACCTGGATGTCATGGTACTCCTCCAACGAATTTTACCCCGAGTGGAGGATCTGGGATGGATATGTCATCGATGACCTCCGCTCCGCCCTCAGCCTTGATTCTCTGCGTAGCTCCCACCCCATCGAGGTCCCCGTCAAGCGCGCCGACGAGATTAACCAAATCTTTGACGCCATCTCATACGAGAAGGGTTCTTGCGTGCTGCGTATGATTTCCAAGTATCTTGGAGAGGATGTGTTCCTTGAGGGCATCCGACGATACCTCGACAGACATGCATACAGCAACACACAAACCACTGACCTCTGGGCTGCCCTCAGCGAGGCCAGCGGCAAGGACGTCAAGAGCGTGGCTGACATCTGGACCAAGAAGGTTGGCTTCCCAGTCGTCACTGTGACTGAAAACGAGAGCGAGGGCACCATTCACGTCAAGCAGAACCGCTTCTTGAGGACAGGAGACGTTGAGCCTAAGGAAGATGAAGTTCTGTACCCCGTCTTCATCAACCTCCGAACCAAGGCTGGTCTCCAGAGCGACATTACCCTCAGCACCCGTGAGGCCACTTACAAGGTGCCTGACTTTGACTTTTTCAAAATCAACTCGGGTCAATCCGGTATCTACCGCGCCTCTTACACCACGGACCGACTCCAGAAGCTTGGTCAGAACGCAAAGGCTGGTCTTCTGGAAGTCGAGGACCGCGCAGGCATGATTTCCGATGCAGGTGCCCTTGCTGCTGCTGGCTACCAGAAGACATCGGGTCTCCTATCTCTCCTCCAAGGTTTTGACTCCGAGAATGAGTACATTGTCTGGGATGAGCTGAGCCTTCGCGTGGCTTCGCTCCGAGATGCTTGGATGTTTGAGGACGAAAAGACAACCGAGGCCCTCAAGACTTTCCAGCGAGAGCTGGTTAGCAAGAAAGCCAACGAACTCGGCTGGGACCTCACAGACAAGGACGACCACATGACCCAGCGATTCAAGGCCCTCATGTTTGGCAAGGCCGCCGCTGCTGGTGACGAGAAGGCCAAGGCCGCTTCGTTTGAAATGTTTGAAAAATTCATCAAGGGCGACAGAAATGCGCTCGAGCCCAACCTGCGAGCCGGCGTTTTCGCTGTGGTATTGTCGTACGGTGGCGAGGCCGAGTACAACGCCATCGTCAAGGAATACCAGACTGCCAAGCAGAGCAGCGAGAGGAACACGGCCCTTCGAGCACTCGGCTTTTCCAGCGACCCCAAGCTTATCCAGCGCACCCTAGAATACACGCTGAGCAAGGAGGTGAAGACGCAGGATCTGTACCAGCCTCTCAGCGGGCTTCGATCCCACAAGGAGGGCATCGTGGCGCTCTGGGCCTGGGTGAAGGAGAACTGGGATGTCCTCACCAAGAGACTTCCGCCTGGCATGTCCCTGATTGGCGATGTGGTTGCCATGTCCACCAGCTCCTTTACCCACGATGAGCAGGCCGAGGATGTGAAGCGCTTCTTTGCCGAGAAAGGCACCAAGGGCTTTGACCTGGAGCTGGCACAGAGCCTCGACAGCATCAAGGCCAAGCAAAACTGGCTAACAAGGGACAAGAAGGACGTGGAGGAGTGGCTTTCCAAGAACAAGTTCCTGTAGAAATTCGGGTTTACATCTGACATGGAGTCAAGGACGATTGCATTTTAGAGCATATTTAGCATTCATGTCCCAAGCATTTCAATGAGCAGAGAAAAGAAAAGAAATGATTTATAAAAGACTCAACCAGTTTATACCGTTTAGTGATGTCGGCAGCCAAGTTTCATGTCGGATTGCAAATGAAATGGACAGTGCAAGTTAACCAAGTATGACGGGCGAATTCATCCCATAAAGTCACACGGCAAAGGTCTGTTGACACTGCGCATTGCGAACTATTTTGCCCATGCCAATAAAGATGCTGAATACTTTTTTGTGAAGATGAACATGAAAAAACAATGCAAACACCCAGGGTCTAGCTGGTAAGAGAAATTGGGTTCTTTGTGTGCGGCATGATGAGCCCAATATATCCACCACATGGCGATCCTTTCAAGCCATTGTCATCCCTATCGCTGTCATTTGTAACTAGGTTTGTAGTGAAGAAGAATGTCATCTCTTGATTTGTCTGTTATACATGTACAAGTATACACGGTAATACACCTCCTCGTTCCGTATCCTTTCGTCTCATTCATGGTTTTTCCTTTTTCCATAAACCCCCATCATTGTTTTCTCTTTTTTTTTTTGCTCTTTCTTCTAAATCTTGCCTGACAGCCAATCACGCTCCTTGTTCTTGTGCAGACCAGCCGTGCCCGTCACAGGCAGGCCTCTCTTGGCAAGCTCCTCTTCAATCACCTTCCAGCGGCCGACGGCCTTCTCCTTGTCGATGGGGCCAACCTTGCGGCTGTGCACCGTCACGTTGGTCAGCGTCGTCAGCTCCTCCTTGGTCTCGAGCAGCTCGGCCAGCTTCTTGCCGCGCTTGGGCGGGCTCACTGTCAGTGTCAGGAGGTGAGACGCTATGCGGGAGGCGCCGAGCTTGGCGTCGGGGATGAGACGGCCAGTCAGCTGGTAGACACGCTTGCGGATCTAAAAGTAGCAATGTTAGTATTTTTTGGCGGGCTCTGATTCGGAATTGGGTATTGAGTCCGAAGTAACAGTAAAAGAAAGGATGAAACATACAGCAAACTTGAGGGCTTGGTCATTGATGGAAACCAGCTTCCATGCATCATCGGCAGACTTGACAATCTCCTGAGCCTCCTCAGCAGACATCTTTTCCGCCTGCTCAGGCTCCTCCACTTCGCTGGTCAAGCGTCCAGCAATGGCCTTGATATCGCCCTTGAGGGTAGCCTTGCCATCCTGGACCTTGACCTCGACGGAGAGGGTGTGGTCAAGGTCGGCCCGCTGGCCGGCCGGCCACTTCTTGACAGCCCACTCGCTAAGCAGACCAGCCTCCTGGAGGGCCAGGGCCTCAACGACAGCCCTCCTCAGCGTCAACTCGACAATGGCTCGGTCCTCGACCTTCTTGGCAGCAAAGCCCTGGAACTCGCTCTCGGGGCCCCAGTGGCCGGGCTGCTCCCACCACGTCTTCAGGGACTTGATCTCCTCCAGCTCCTCAATTGACGCCGCGGGGGTGTACGACGAGTCCATGGCCTCGACCTCCTTCTCGGTGTGTGCCTCGACACGGCCACGGGGCGGCAGCACGATGCGGGACTGCTCAACCTCCTCGGGGACATATTCCTGGCGGCCCTGCAGCTCGACGGCCTCGTCAGGCAGGTTGGATTTTTCCTCGGGCTCAACTCGCTGGGTGTAGGGGTCCTCGGGTCCGGGGGCGTCGCCCTTCCATAGCTTTCCTCGAATCCAATCGGTGTTCTTGCCCTGCACGCGGGCTGATGTCGAGAAGGCGGCGGATGCGGTGGTGCGGGCGACGAAGGGGGCGCGGCTGGCGGCGCACGAGGGTGCAATTGCGGCTTGCAGGCACGGGAGAGCCCGCACGCGGGATATTCGGCCCATTGTGCGTGTGTGTGTGTGGTGGTGGTGTGTGGGCGGGATGGTGGTTTCTGCTCCGGAACCGAAAGCAAGGTGCGAAGAATATCGACCAAAATCACATCAGACGCTCCCAGGCCCCAATGGGCAACTTTTTCACATGTGGCGCCACCAGCCAATGAGCGAGGGCGAGGCTGTGGCGGACCTCCCCCTCCCTTCTGGCTGTGGCCTAGGCTGGCTGGGGGAGGGGCGCCGTGCGGCTGCTGGCCCACTCGACTCCTAGTGGCCGGGAGCAGCATCAACAGCCTTCTGGAGGAAGGACGCCGAAAAGTGACAGTTAGCGAGGCGGCGCATCTCTAAACTTGCGACGTGCTCAGATCAGCCCTTGCGTCTTCCAACACTGCTTTGCAGCGTCTTGCGCCCTCCTCCTCCTCCCGCTGCTGCTACCTCTGCTGTTTCCCCTTCTCTTCTCCCGCCCCTTTGACCTCCTCCGCCATTGCGCCCTGCCACGGCTGTCAGGATGGCGCGCACGTCTCTGCTATTCCTTCTGCTGGGGGCTTTGATGTCCCTCGTCGCAGCATCCTGTGCGCATTCCCTCCCTCCCTCCCTTGCCGCCGACTGACTCCCTTTTGCGCGGGAGCAGACCCCCCCGGCATCGTATAGCTTTGGGCCATTGTGAGACACTGCTAACCTCAGCCGCTTCTCTCTCTCTCTCCAGCCGCCCCGACCTTTTGCAAGTGCACATGCTTCAAGAACAGCACCATCATCCCCCTGGGCCCCAAGAGCGAGACCACCGGGGCAGCGAACCTCTTCCTCCGTGACCCGTCCCTCTTCGACCCGGAGCTATCGCCCGTCGTCCCCCGCCACGCCGAAGCCGAAGCCGAAGGTGAAGGCAATGTCAAGTCAGACAATGCAGCCGTCCTAGCAGCGTCGTTGTCTTCGCCGCCGCGCTCGCACGCACCTCGGTCCAAGTCCAAGTCGTGCTCCGAGTGCACAAAGGCCTTCTGCCTGAGCCAGGGCATTGACTTTTGCAAAAAGGCTGAGGAAGCCGACGTCACTACGCTGTGCTTCCAGCGCGATAGCAGCAAGGACAAGATCATCGTCTGGGGCTTCATCGTCTGCACCGTCGGCCTGCTGGGATGGGCCGCCTTCAAGCGTGTGGGTGCCTGGCGCGAGACCAATCCCGTCGGCGGCGGGTCGACGGCAAACTACGCACCGATGCCGGGCAACTTTCGATAGCCCTGGGGCGTTCCGGGCCCCCCCCTTCCTCTCCCCTTCCGCGCGGGGGACCATACATGCTTCATTACTAACACCATAATGGCCGGGCCATTCTCTGTCTATTTGCTCAATTGGGGGTGGGTGGGGTGGGAATACAGGAGTTTTGGGAGTTCTGTGTGGATATCAATTGTGCGGGAAAATCTTTCAACCGCAATCATGCAAAATCCGTGTAAACGTTTACCAGAACACACGCACACACATATATAATGGCACACATCCTTTAAGTGAGTCACTAACCGGCCTGCCGGCCGAGTGGATTCTTATGCATCGTGACCATTTTTTTGAATGCAACCCTAGATACGCCAGCTTTTATGCCCTCCCACTCATTTCATCTCATTCAAAGTCGATCCCTCCCTAGATTCTGTCCTTCATATTTAAAGCCATATTGGCTCCCAAATAAGGACATTCATTACAAACGAAAAATGACGAGAAATTCCAGATGCCCATGAAAAAAGGGCTCATCTCGGACATCTCTCCGATCAACACACTATTCGCGAGCTGCTTACTGCGAGGCAGTAATCTCACGGCGAGCACGAACGGCAGCAGCCAGGTCCTCGAGAACATCGACCGTGGACTCCCAGTCGATGCAGGCATCAGTGATGCTGACACCGCGCTTCAGGCCAGAGGGGCCCTCGGGAGGAACCTTCTGGTTGCCAGCGCCAATGTTGGACTCAATCATGACACCAACGATGGCGTTCTGGCCCTCGCGGAGCTGGTCACCAACAGCCTTGGCGACCTTGGGCTGGTTGTTGTGGTCCTTCTGGGAGTTACCTGGACATGTGTGAGCACATATTTCAAAAATGCGGTGAAAGAAAAACACGCAGCAACTTACCATGGGAGCAATCGACCATGATGGCGAGCTTCTGCTTCTTGGCCTCCAGAGCCGCCTTGGCAGCCTGGACGCTCTCCTTGTCAAAGTTGGGTCCTTTGTTGCCACCTCGGAGGATAACGAAGCAGTGCTCGTTACCCTTGGTGCGGGTGATGGCAGCAAGACCCTGCTTGGTCACACCCATGAAGTGGTGCTGGGCCTGGGCAGCACCGATGGCGTCAATGGCGACGCCGAGGCCACCATCGGTACCGTTCTTGAAGCCGACGGGGAAGGACAGACCAGAGGCAAGTTCACGGTGGAGCTGGGACTCAGTGGTTCGAGCACCGATGGCACCGACGGAGATGCAGTCAGCAAGGAACTGGGGAGAAATGGTATCAAGCATCTCGGTGGCAATGGGCATGCCATTTGAGGTAAGGTCAACAAAGAGCTGTCGGGAGACGCGAAGACCCTTGTTGATCTTGAAGGAAGAGTCGATATCAGGGTCGTTGATCAAACCCTTCCAGCCGACAGTGGTTCGGGGCTTCTCGAGGTAGGCACGCATCACAATGCACAGGTCATCGGCCAGCTTGTCCGAGAGGGCCTTTAGGCGGGCAGCATATTCGTGGGCAGCGGCGGGGTCGTGGATGGAGCAGGGGCCGACGACTACGAGAAGACGGTCCTGGCGACCGAGCACGATCTCGGCGGCATCGGCTCGGCCCTTGACGACAGTGTTTAAGGCACTCTCGGTCAGGGGAATCTCCGAAGTCAGAAGGGCGGGGGGGATCAAAGGATCCTGTCCGAGAACTAGAAAACGAAAGAGTCAGCTCACATGTTGGACGCTCTGAGTGCTTGTAGTGCAAGTACTCCAAATTATCTACGGGCAGCGGTGTCGCAAGTTTCCGCGGACGGGAAACAAGTGTTTCTCGAAACAAAAACATTATTTGCGTTTGAACGAGGGGAGCCAGAGGCTCTGCAGATGAAGGCTTTCGCTCTCAACGCTCGCCATCCGGCAGACAGGATATTTGTGCTCAGTTTTTTTTTTTTTTTTTTTTCATGCCGTCTTGATGACGAACCATGACGGTAAGGATAGTGGAACGCATGGGACAGAAACATGTCTCACTCAATTGGTGACTGACTTACCTCGGGTATCATCAGCAACAATGGGAGCCATCTCAGCGCTGGGCATTGTGACAAGTTTTTGTGGTGTTGTTTTGGGAGAAACGGGTTTGGTGGGGGAGGGGAAACAAAAACTTGGCCAGTAGTGTGTGGAGGGGGCGAAGGTCGGTGTGAGATGGGCCAAAAGGGGTCAACAGCCACGACAACAGGTAAGGATGGGTATATATAATAGGTATGAGAAAGAAGGAGGTTTGGATGAGGAGTGATGAAGAGAAGAAGAAGAAATTGGAGGAGCTGTCGAGAGTTATCAATTGCCAATTGCTTGGACCAAAAATGAGTGAGTCAATCCCAAAGGTACATGGACAATGTATGTGGTGGCCGTACATTGGCCAAGTACCCAGCCCCAAAACCCATGTGTCCAGAGCAAAATCAATCGGAGTGGCTTCGGAGGCGGGCCCACCTGGCAAGCATACCACGGCAGGAGCCCACATCACGGTCAGACTCCGGTTTTCCTGGCTTGCCCTCAGGGACACTCGGTGAATTGTGATAGATCCAAGGGCGCGCAAGCGCACATGCATGTACGTACATGCTCTGCGTGTGTGACTTGTCTCCATTCATCGAATCCATGCTGATCGGGCGGCCCGTTGCTACAAATACAGATTACGTCACAAATCCAGAAATTGGCAATGCTCTGAGCTCAATTGGGTGGCTTTTTTCCCGCTGCCATCAAGAGCTTGTTTCGGGGGGCCGCAATGGCAGTCGGACGTCCCCATTCCGAGCGCGCAAAAAAACCCTCTTCAAGCGGTAGCCGAAGAAGAAGGGGTGGTGGCATGTTGCTGCAGCATGTATGTATGTATGAATCTATGTACCACCAGCGCACACCTATTGTGCCCTCGACAATACACACACACACAAGACCCTGGATGACACGGGTGCAGACCCAAACCTCCGCGGTTGGCTGCCCCATCCCTCCCCTAGCAAAGTATGCATATCCTGCGTCCGTTCACATTCGCATGCGATGCCGGCATGGCATGTATGTGACTGGCAGGACATTTGGCTTTTTTTCCTGCTCGCGGCCTGTCCGTCTGCCGCTAAAAATCAACACGGGGAAATCGTTGGAGAATTAAACAAAGTCGTACGGTAGGAAAAATACGCGGTCGGTCCGACAGGGATGCTTCGATCTTTTTTTTTTTTTTTTTTTTTTTTTTGCGCTCCCGTAAGACCGAACTGCACAGCATCCCGTCGTAGTTCGTAGATCCGGTACCCCGGTTGGTCTGTGGCACACGAACTTGATCATAGCACCACCCAATTGGCAGCTTTGAGATCACAACGTGTAGCCGTGTCTCGCACAAAAGCTTCTCCGGGGCCTCAATTGCTGCGTGGCGAAGGAATGGTCAGCGAGCTTCTCTCTCGGGCAAGCCTTGGGTTGTGACTGATGCAATGCCGAGTGCGGCGCTATAATTGGGTCTCGGGATGATACCGTGGTATCGAGATGAAAGCATCGCATTGTTTGATAGCCCAAAGGTCACCCGGGTTCTAAGCAGCCCCCACGTCTGCAGCACGCAGGATTCAACGGCACGGCATTGAAAAATCCAGAGATGATAGTCCATTCGGAACAGAAGAAGCATGTGGCAATTAAAGTTTATGAACCCCATCCCATATGCAAATGCCCTCTCTCCATTATCGTTTTCGATGACGAGTCAATGTGACGCATACGACCCACGCATGGTTGGTAATCCTCAATGCACGAGGGGGATTCTTCCTAAGCTCCGTGATAAGAAAAGCGTAACTATAGAAGTAAGAACATCAGTTTTTTTTTGTATCACCTGGATTAACCTTACATTTATTGTGGAAATCACTTTATTCAATTTATTCCTGGACCCTGAACCCATCACAACGTGTTGCGTTTTATATGTATGAGCTACCCTACATCCTACATCGGAAGACTATCCAAAAGTCAATCGTTTCATTGTCAAGTCCGATAGCGCGCAGCTGTCAAAGCTGACAGGCCAGGATGAGATTGCCCGAGCAGCGAAAGTCAAGTGTGTCAAATCCTAAACAATCCTTCGGCGCATCTGGCAGTATTCGCGCTGGCGAAACGCGAATGAAACCCGACCAAGCAGGATACCTTCCGTGTCGAGAGCGAACCCTTGCCGCGATGGGCGAGGGATGGCAGACTCGTGACAAGAGTTGCCGGATCCGAACGGCGGCAGTGTGACGGCAGTACCCCGAGCAGGACCGGGGGTGTGCGGGCGACAGGCATGGGGTCACAGATCTTTGCTACATGGAGAGGGAGGCGTTCAGGTCGAGCCGAAGCCGACGTGCGAGTCTAGAGTGAGTCTGTCGTTTTGCGTGGTCCGTGGGCACCTGGTCGGTCCCTTGTGGTGGGCTCGCCGGTGAGGCCGCACAGCCGGGTCCTCGGCAGACTGACTGACTGGTCTGATGACTGACGGGACGAATTGGCAGCGGAAGATGATGCGAGCCCCCCAAAAACAACAATCAGAGACGCAAAGCGCAATGTCATTCCTGTCAACCTGCACTTGAATGGTAGTCAATTGGTGGCTGCGCCGGCTGAATCTAAAATAGAAGCCAAAAACGAGTAGCTGCAACGTCTGACCGCAACCCAAAAAATAATGGCGGCACCAAAGTAAACAAAAACAGGAATCTGAAGACGCCCTTGGACGCGCCGTGACGTTGGGGCCGATGGTGTGTGTGGCGGCCCACCGCAGAGCCAAGAACAAGCTTGATGTGATGGGTTGGGTGCTGTTGCGGCCTCCTCCACTCTGAACACCACCACCATTAACAATCTGCCATGCCCCCTTTTTTCCTCCCATTGATCACATTCCTGACTTTTGCAAAGTCTTAATTGATATTTCCACCGTCTCTCCTTTGGCTACGTGTTTCCCCATATTCTTGAAAATTTTGTTGTTGTTCCATACCATACTGCTCTTTAATTATTTGTTTTTTTTTGCCTTGCTTTTAGCTGTTTTTCTGACCCCCCCTGGCTGTGTGGCTTTGTGGGCAGTGCTGCACTTTATCATCAGCCTCTCTCTGTTCTTTATTTTTGGATCCTTCCGAGGACGCCTTTTGTTCGCCCGTACGCGCTTTTTTAATCTTGCCTGTCAGAAACAACGTCTTATTAATTACTCGATTCATTACTTTTTTCTTCTTCTTTGCGCCGAAAAAATTCTCGTCCCGTCTTTTCGACTACGGGCAGCCATTTGATCATCCCGTCCCTTGGGGTTGGTCTTGTCTCGATCACACACGTCCCCCCCTCTTCTCTCACTTAGTCTTGTGTGTCTTTTTTATTTCATTTTTATTTATCCCTTTTGGCGCCGTGCATTGCCTGCCACTGGCCTCGTCAAGCTTCCAGACTTTCCATCTGGGGCAGAGAATAACAGCCACACGCCAAAAAAACAAACAATACGTCTTGGCTTTGCGTCGCCAACGTGCCTCGCGTGCCTTGCGCCAGCCAGCCTTCTCGGTCCCCGTCCTTGTCACAGCTGACGGTCCCACTATTACGCACTATCACGTATCGGCCATCGCACTAGACCAGCCCGCCGGGAGCCCAGGAGCTTCGCGCCTCACGCTTTGCGCTTCACGAGGGTCGTACTCCGGCCACCTTAGGCCAACCACTGCCACGGCCACCTGCCTAAAGGTCCCATCCTCGTCCTCCCTCGACTCCTCTTTTCGCTTGCCACATTCTCATTCACATCGACATCGCATTCGCTCTGTTTTTCTTTTGCCGCTGCCATCTCAGTTTCTTTAAGTTACCAACCCGCCCTGTCTTTTGCGACTCGTACCGCCACCACCTGCGGACATCACACCTGCCCCCCCACTCCAACCACCGGAAAGACAGCGGGAAGAGGCGGCGCTGCTTACCACTACTCCACCCGCATTAACACCCGGGCCAAGACAACTCTCGCAGCAGCTTCCACGGCTTTCCGGCTTCACTCTTTTTTTCCCCCTTCTTGCACTCTTTGGACACGGGAAAGGCATCTGGGCCTCTCCAACCGCCCACGCCATGTTTGCCGCTACCCAGTACTCGGAGCCCATGTCGGATGCTCAGCGCAAACGAGCTCGTGAGGAGGAGGAAGACCTCGCCAACGCCAGCGCCAACGGCGCCTTGAGTTTTGGAGAGCACCGAAACGTGAGTTCACCTACCCCACCCGTATTCCCTCCGAGTAGACCTGACTTTTGCCTAGAAACGAGTCCAGTGCCTCCCCCTCCGAACTTCGCCCAAGGTCTCGCAACAATGGCTGCCCTCGTCATCCATGACCCCTCAGAACTCCGACTCGGATGATCAGGCGCCCGAGGGCCACCTGTGGCCCTGGCCTACGGCGGCCATGGAAATGCAACAGTCCCAGACCCAGAACGACGCCGAGATGGACATGATGGACACTACTTCCCAGCACCACCATGTTCAGCAACCCCCCGCCAACCTCAACCTCGATAACGCCAACGGCCGAATGCCTACCCCCATCCAACCCAGCTTTGCTGCTCAGGTTCGAGGCCAACAGTGCGAATGGGCCGGCCCGGGCCCGGCTGTCAAGACGCTCAGCGGCGTTGTCAACCTAGGCCACCAACAGACTGGCTTTTCCGACGACCAGTGTGTTCCCCGCACCGTGGCTTCGTCCAATGCTTGGCATGCTGTTCAAAATAACCGACGCCTACCCTCTCCCATTTCGGAAGGCGACGATTGCATGGGAAGCCCGACGACCATTGTTTCCCCTGTCATGGCGGGAGATGGGGGTATTCCTGCCCACCAGGCTGCCAACCTAGAATACATTGCACCCCAGCCTTCGCCTCCGCACGCCATGGAGCACCCCAATGCGATGATGGATGTCGAATCACACTCTTCACCCCCACCCACAGAGGGCGATGAGGATCCGACCACACCTTCTCCCGGTCGCCAGGGCCATGCTCGCAATCGTCATACCATCAACAACTGGACGTGGCAGCCGGGCATGAAGAAGAGCTTCAGCATTGGGTACCGATCTGACTGCGAAAAATGCAGACTCAAGGTGCCCGGACACTTTAACCACATCATCATCACCTAGGGTGATGGGTTGGTGATTGCGTCGCCTGAGACGAGTGCGATGCTGTAGGATAGCGGGGTGAGGTCTCTGAATTACGCGAAATCAAGGTGTACAATGAGCTCTAAACCGAAAGGCCTTGGAAGGGGCAAAAAGCCACCAGTCAAGTCGTTGATGGCACTCTTGACCGCTTTAGCAAGGATCACACGATGTTCAACTCAGTCCATGATACTGAATCCCAATGGAAAAAACTGAAGGCATCTTGGGAGGCATGCAGAACTCGAGTTGATAAAGAGGTTCGCAGCTGCGGCAGGCTGTGTAGGAGGATTAACTGGAGTACAGGGAAACGGAATTGTGTTTTTTTATACGGACTGGGAGGCTTGCAGGTTTGACTTGAGAATGGACTACGGATAATACTCTCCACAGATTTCTTTTGTCATCAGGGGCGGCAACATACTCAGGCGCAATGGCTTATTTCCTTTGTCACAGACAGCGTTTTTTTGCCAATATGGGTACCAGTTGTTTATACTCACAACATACGAAGGAATCAGGTTTAAGCAGAACGACCCTGGAATGTCGTTTACATAGGAACAAACGAAGGAATACAATTCTGGCGGCGATGAACGCCATGCTTTGAAATTATTTTTCATCAGCCCATGATTTATTCAGTGAGCGCATGATTTGAACGTGACCTGCATTGGTGGGAAGCGTGAGGTGAGCCTAAAAACTTTGGCTGATGTCCCAAGTAGGCAGGAAGGTTTTTGGAGTATCAGGCCATTCGCACTCACCATGCATGGCTGGGCGGATGGGATGTCAAGTTGAATTATGTAATACGGGGACTCCACGATTTGGCGGGAAGACGCAGATGCAGACGCGATTCTGAAACAAGATTGTTGCTTTGCTTTCAATCGCTTGGTATTTTAAAATAATAAGGTAAAGTAGGGCTTTGGTTGTTTCCCTTGGTGATACATACAACAACAAGATGGACCCCGACGCCGTCTAATGCACTGCCAATCTACACAGTATGATACACTCTTTTTGCTCGGAACACGTACATGCCGCCTCCCTCACTTCTTTCCTTGCCTCGTGCGTGGTCTTCTCATTCATGTCCCTTGTTGCCGTCAAAAAGCCTCAGTCGTGGTTGTGTGTTTGTATGCCGTCTTTTTCTGCTCCCTCTTTTCTCTTTCTTTCTCTCTCTCTCAGCTCACTCACCAGAATCTCCACCATGACTTCTTTGCGGGCTGGGTTAAGTTGTCCACTGCTTGCTGAGCCTTGTCCTCGATTGAGCGGACCAGGTCGCTGTCGCGGACGCCCGTCCTGTCGTCCTCCTCGCTCAGGCTCTCGTAGCCCAGGCGCTCCTGGGAGCTGCCAGCATCCTCGCCCTGCTCCTGTCGGCCCAGCATACCCGAGAAGACACCCATGATGCCCTTGCCCGTCTTGGCTTCCTTCGCCTCGGCGTTGCCACTCTCAAACGCCGGCTTGACGTGCTCCTCAAAGTGGGTGCGGGTCATGGGTGCTGACAGCAGAGGCGGCAGCTTGGTGCCCTGGGCCTCGGCGGCGCGGTTGGCTTCCTCGACGAGCTCGATCTGCTCCTCGGTGGCGTCACCCTTGAGGTAGGCGAGACGGGCTGTAGCGAGCTCGTCGGCCTCGAGCTTCTTTTGGGCTTCGACCCATTCGGCGCGGCGGGCTCGGTTATATCGGAGCATGTCCCACACGGAGTAAATGCTGACCACACCAGCGACGGCTGTGACGAAGAGAGAGCGTTAGCATCCTGCTAGACACGGACATTGCTTGTCTCGGTATGCTCGGCAACATGTTTGCGAGGGCTGCTGAGGAGGCGTCAGACGTACCCGTGAATATCACAATGCCTCCCACTGTCCATCGGTGTGCGACATCAAAGAAGCGCCTCGAGGCGTCAATAACCTTGTCTGCTTTGCTGATCTGGGCCTTTTGAGCGGCAAGATGGGCCTGTCGCAGACGGCGGACTCGCTGCTCGGGCGTCTCGCCGGGGATGCGCGGTGCCTTGGGCATGGCGGCCGATCCGCCGACCGACTTTGACGTCGCATGAGGGATGGTTGAGGTGAAGCGGGTTGCGTCCTTGACGCTGCGGGGCCCGATTCTGGACGCCATGGTGGGAGGTGTTTTATGTGGGTGCTTGTCTTTTGTCGCAATTCTTTTCGGAGGGTTCGTCTGTGGACCGAGGACAAATCGGGGACAATTGATTGAGCGAATTGCCCTCTGTATGTTGCGAGAATCGAATCGCGGATCTCGGTGGGTGGGAGTTCGGGATGCGAGGAAGTGGTGTCATGAGATTTTTCCTGGACGAGCAAGCCGTTTGGAGGGCCGAATTGCGGCCTTATGATTGGTACGGAGTAGCCTCGGGTGAGAGGAGCTGCGCTGGGGGAGGAACACCGTGAGGCACGAACAACGGTGCTGGGGACCAGGAAGGTAATTGAATCGATTAATTAATTTCACGGATTTGAGTTGGGACCGTATTATGGTGGCTATTTACGATACTGAAGGATATCTAACATGTGGCATGTGGCTCTTGTTTTGGGACTGAGACTGGTGAGACGCGCGAGGGCGTCGCTGTGACTAGGATATAACGAGAGCGAACGAATGATCAAGGTAGCATGCCCCGAACCGCCAATTTAAGCTATGGAGTCTATTCTAGGGCCTAGTAAACAAGATCGAGGCGAGACACCCTTCAGGCATGTCATCATTACCTCCCTGAAGGCGCTACCGAAGCTTCAAATCACAAATACGCGACGCCCCAAGCCAACAGTTTTGGATTGCATTGACGCACACTTTGCTACGCGTTCCCACATTATGCTACGAATCATCTTCTTCATGCCGGCGCATCGAGCGTCGTTCATAATGAAAATGGTAAATCAAAAATTGCACCCACCATGGCCCCGAAGGACAATGGAGTATGGAGCGACTCCGCGATGTGCAATGCAGGCCCTCCATACTGAGGCTAGCCAGTCTTGAGCGGCCAACCTCTAGATAAGGTAAGTATGAAGAGGAAAGAAAAAAACAAGCAAAGGGTCGGAGGGAGACTGGGAATTTATAGAAGTTTGGGGACGGCTGCCTGGCTTAGGCTGCAAGGCCGAAAATGTGAAATGAGATTGGCTGGGAAGGACCCACTTTGGCAGAGGTTATCTCTGGCACTGCACCTTGTTGTGCAAGCGGTGGTTGTACAGCTTGGAGGCGGAGATGTGTTGGATTTATGCGACGCATTTCTGGCACAAGCCCTTTTAAGCTGAGATGTTCCTGCATTCCGTGTGCATGATTCATGAAATGAGAATCATTGATTGAACTTACAAAGAAATAGTTCGTGAATACCCGATTTCACGGAACACAATAAAAAAGCACTACAGAGATTGTGTGCAGTATACCTGCAGTGAACATTTTGATGGTCATGAACATTTACGTGCATACCAGGCACAAACAGCTCTCCAGGTTTCAGTGGAGCTGATTGTGAGTATCCTAAGGCCGCAAGGCGTCAACCCCCGGAATTTTTGGGGGAGGAATAAAAGGTGCCGGAGCAGAAAAGAAAAATTGCACGTGACTGTGAAAACAATTCGTGCGCCAAGACCCCACCAAAGTACGTACCGAGCGCGTAGGGTTAGAAAACCCTCCCAGGAATTCGTCAAGCCTCAACCCTCCGAAATTTCAAGTCCCACGACCGACCCGACCATCGACAACCGGAGCCCGTTGATCGCAAGCAGTCAAAATGGTATGATTCCACGCCCAATGCGATGCATAAACATGCTGTAGAGGGCATTCGCTGATATTTTCTCCCTCAGGCGATCAAGCACAACCAGAAGCTCATTAACAACCGTGAGCAATCCCGACGAGCGACGACATCTGAAGGCAGCGACTGACTTATCGCACAGATTTCCGCAAGGATTGGCAGCGCCGGGTGCGAACGCACTTCGACCAGGTACGATAAAAGAATCTCGGGAGGAAATGGCGTCGTTGCGCCATCCGCCGCTCTCGAAAATAAAAAATAAATATCGAGAAACGTATTAACTGTTTGGTATAGCCCGGTAAGAAGCTCCGAAGACGTACTGCTCGTCAGGCCAAGGCTGCTGCCCTCGCCCCCCGCCCCGTCGACAAGCTCCGACCTGTTGTGCGATGCCCTACCCTCCGCTACAACCGACGAGTCCGTTCCGGCCGCGGTTTCACTCTGACTGAGCTCAAGGTATGATTCGAATTCTCTCCTCCCCTACGAGAGGCCTGGCTTCCAAGATTCGAGGAGCCTTGCCTTTTTTTTTGACATTGGGAATTTTGTGGGTGGTCTAACAATCTGTTGTACAGGAGGCCGGTATCCCCAAGGCCTTTGCCCGCACCATCGGCATCTCCGTCGACCCTCGCCGCCAGAACCTCAGCGAGGAGTCCCTGGCCGCCAATGTGGCCCGCCTCAAGGCCTACCAGGAGCGCCTGATCCTCCTCCCCCGCCGATCCAACGCCCCCAAGAAGGGTGACACCAAGACCGACGTCTCCAAGATTGACAAGGTCTCCGCCGTCTCCGCTGCCTTCCCCATCGCTCCCACCGACATCGCTGTCAAGGAGATCAAGAAGAGCGAGATGCCCGCTGCCATCGAGGCTGGTGCTTACCGAACCCTGCGTGTTGCTCGTGCCAACGCCAGGTACCAGGGTGCCAAGGAGAAGCGTGCGCGGGATGCGGCCGAGGCCGAGACTGCCAAGAAATAAACTAGCAAAAAGGGAACTGGTGTTTGAGGGTTTTGCTCTTTGCGTCTCAAAGGGAGGGGCAACGTCGGTTCGAGGCCTTGATGAAATGCTTAGCCGGGTTTGGAGGGAGAGATACTCTAGGTCCAGCTCAAAGAATTTATTGCATGATCACCGGCTTTGTTCTGTAATCAATCGGTCAATCACGGCACTCCGTGGGCATCGCGTCTTTACTTGGTTGTCTTGTGTGTGTGATTTTAACATGCATTGGCCTTGCGTAAAAAAAAATAGAGGTTTTTATTCATGCTTGCTTGCTCACTCGCTCTATGGTGCGCTCATACGTCGCCATTTTCCCTTGCCGGCTAATGCCAAACCATGCGTGCTATTTTTCTGTCCTATCTATCCAATGACTTTAGGCTCTGTCCTGGCCAAGCATCTCTGTCCCCTGCCCCAGCAATTCCTGCAGTAGACTGAGCTGGTCTGCTGTCGAGACGCCGCTCGAGTTCTTGACGATTTCCGTGCACAGCACCAAGCAGTTTTCCCTGTCCACCTTGCTCATGTTGGCCTGCTGCTTGGGATCAACTTGCTGCGGCTCCAGCCCAAGGCCTTCTGGGATGCCGTCAGCGTCCGCGCCAACGACAGATGCGGCCGCCTCGATCTGCTTGGGCTGGCTGCCGCTCTCCGGCACCGCATCCTGGCCGGTGATGGATCGCGAGAGGGCATTGGTGGCTTCCGGCATGGCCAAGGTGCTCGCGACAACCGCTGCGCCGTCCTGAGAGCGGGACATGAGAGCAAAGACGAACCAGGCCTCGGATCGGAGAATGGGCCACTTTTGCTGCGTGACAAGGAAAGCAAGGATCTTGGCCAGGTCGTGCTTCTTGTAGAAGGAATCTCGCAGGCGGCTCCCCTTCTCGTCGCTGTCCGTGGTTGGCGGCAGAGGCGGCTCCTTTGGCTGAAAGACATAGATCTCCTGCGACGGGTCCCATTCGGGAAGGACGGGGAAGACGGGCGTAGTGTGTAGCACACGGCAGAGGGCGGCAATGCTGCGTGCTGCCTCGAGCTTTGTAGGCTCGGCGTCTGACTTGGCAAACACGGAGAGAATGTCGTGGACACTGGTGTGTTCATCCGATGAATCCGACTTTCGAGGGGCACACACTTTCCGGGCATTGGGAGGGCAATTGACAAGAAGCAGTCTGGTCAGTGAGACCGCTGCGAACTGGACTTGTGGCAGAGTTTCAAGAGTCATGATGCGTGGGATGGCAGCGGGCTCGAGCAGGTCGCCAAGAAGAGGCTTGTTCTTGGCCGGGATGGCAAGGTTCTTGAGAAACGACAACGCAGAGTGAAGGAGTTGCGAATCGGTGATGGATGGGTCCGAAAGAAGGTTGACAAGAGGACGGTGAGCCTGGTGAGTGCCGACAAGTGCCAAGGAAGCCTCGTCAGATCGAGAGAGGTTCCCGAGGGCGAGACAGGCCGCAGATTGAAGCGAGGCATTCGTTCCTTGGAGCCAGGCCAGGAGCGACTGCGACACCGAACTGTCTAGGGGATAGAAGCCTGGAAACGAGTCGTTCCCAGATAAATCAGCCAGGGTCGTGAGGAGAGATGTGCGCAGCTTCTTGATTTGCGTCGCTGTGTCTGGGTCATCCAGGTCCTGGGGGTCAAAGTATGTGTGGAGGTAGTGAAACACGGTCATGAAGACGTCCATCTGCTGAGTAGCGATGAAGTTGGCCTGGAAAGCCTCATTTGCCAGGTAACTAGCGGCTGCAGACACCAGCGAAACGAAGTCGTCCGCATCTTCCTTGGCCAGAGGGCTCGTAGCCAGCCTCAGGAGAACCTGGGCGGTGAGGGGGTTGGCCACAACAGCTTCGCCATCCTGAGTGCTCAAGAGCGTCAGGATCTTGCAAAAATACGTGATCAAGGGTGCAAAGTTTGGCAAGCTCGGGGAAGAGAGGAGAGAGACGAGCTGGACATTGAGACGGGACTCCGATGCCAGCTTCTGAGCCGGTTCTGTGTCCGAATTAGTCGCAGAGTATATTGGGGCACGAGTGAGACTCACCGTAGTCAACGAGAGTGTTGAATAACACCGGAATGACGTAGGGAATCAAGCCCTCGTTTTGCAGATGACGTGTAATGGAACCCAGGTGGTTTCCGTCAACGACCCTGCCACGGTTTTCATCTGTGTCTGCACACGAGTTGCCAACAATGCGCAGGGCATGAACTTTGATGCCTTGGCTCACAGTGTCTACTGCAAGAGCCTCGAGGAAGAAGGCGAGAATACCCGAATCTCCATACGGGAGTCTCCATGCAACTATATTCAGCATCAGCCATAATGTCTTAGATGCATGGAGAATATGCCACTACTGTAGGGTGGCCCGCGCACCGCGGATATCGAGGGAACAACGAAAGAGTCAAGGGTGCAATCACAACCTACCATCTCGACTGCCATCGCCTAGAGCCTTGGCAATAGCCTCCAGCTGTTCTGGGCCCTGATGCAGCGCCTGTTGACATGTGGCCAGCACATTAGCCAGAAGCTCTGTCCTTTGCTGCTGAGCTCCCTCAGGCTGAGGCGTCTCGTCATAAACATCAGGAGACAAACCACTCCCTTCTCGTTGCAAGAGAGCAACGACTTCTTCGGGACTCATCGCCATAGCTTTTAATTCTGAACGAACACAGGGACGTTTAAAAATTGAGGTGGATTTGGCCAAGTTGACTTCGACTCTCCAACTTGGTCTAGGCAGGGCCCAATGTGTATTAGTCAGGCTTCCCAGGTCCTAGATGGCAAGAAAAAGATGGTATCCCAGGCAGCGCCAATATATGTAACCTGTTGCCTCCAAGGACCTTTACTTGCACCGCGACAGCTGGCATGAAGTCCCCCGCCCATTCGTAATACGAGTCCAATCACCGCCCCAGAGCGCCAACCAACCAAGCTGCTGCGGAGGGCTCTGATTCACTGCTGGTGGGGAGGGCCTTTTTCGGTGAGCTTTCGGTGAATGGCTGATCATCGGCTAATGGCAATCGGCTGGTCGGAAGCGCAAAATTCCGACCTCGGATTCGCCCGCCAAATAGTAAGGGAAAAATCGATGAGCATGCAGCCACCGTCAAGATCTGTTCCACCGTTGTGAACGAGGGACGCATCCACGTCACCGTCCAGGTTTTTTCTAATTTTGTCCCCTGGGACCAATTACTACAAGGATTTAGTCTATCCTGTACTATTTGCCTGTCACAATGGTATACGCTCATCCCACTTTGCCGCAATCCCTCACTTCTTTTGCCCCCCCCCGATTCTCTCCGAATACCCTCAAGGTCTTGGGTTCTTGTTGAGCATGCTGACCGTATGGACTAGGCGCACAAATTCGTCATCACCGCCTTCCTCACAGGCTCCCGAATCCTCGGCCGTTCCTTTGTGGCCGCCTACAAGCAGGCCCAGGCCGCTTCGCAATACCAGCGCGCGCAGGCCAAGCTCGGCAACACCACCGGCGGCTCCTTCGCCTCGGGCATGACCCTCGACGAGGCATGCAAGATTCTCAACGTCAAGCCCCCGTCCGGCGGCAAGGCCAACATGGAGGAGGTTCTCGAGCGCTACAAGCGTCTGTTCGACGTCAACAACCCTGAGAAGGGCGGTAGTTTCTACCTCCAGAGCAAGATTCTGAGGGCAAAGGAGCGGTTCGAGCGCGAACTAGGCCCCATCCGAGAAAAGGTCGAACAAGAGGTCGAAGCCAAAGAAGGCTGGAAGCCCAAGGTCTACAAGGACCGGTGAGAGACGAGCTCACCTGACGTTCGCGAACGGTAGAAACCGGTCGAAGGAGGAAAGGACCCTGGCGACACAGAACCGAAGCGACTGTATGATATTTAGCCTAGGGCGGCGCGGAATCACACAATGTTGTGCCGCATCGTACCTTTGCCTGGCCATGTGCGCCCTGGGCTGATGAGAGAGGGATGGAGTTCGGAGCTTCTGTGCGAGGACAGGGCGTTTCTCCATGTAAACATGTACATCTTCACTCGACTGCAGCATGGCACGGCGTTTATGGGATATCCGGGGGCGTGATGAGCCGCTGGAGCTTGGTTCTAGACGAAAAAAAAAGAGATGATCCAAGTTATGTTTTAATACAATGTACCATATAAAAGATGATGCCCCGGAAAGTGGTCCACCGTAGAGTCTTTGTACTCTATTCTAGAAGCAATGCAATATGCCATGACGTTAAGAAGCAAGATAATTGTGACTGACGTGCCTTTTTACATTTCTAGCTTGAATGGGTAGATTTGGCATCTGGGTTGAATGTTTGGATGCCCGTTACGCTGTTGACTTACACTGGCAGAAAAGACTTGGGAAACCTCGGAATCGACTCGGGATACATGGCTAAATTTACTGTGATTGCATATCAACATTATGTTATTAATGTTATCCTGTCTTATTTCAATTTACGAATGTACTTTCATGCCTTCGTCAGTTCATAACAAGAGCAAATATCCCACCCCTACAGCGGCCAACATGAACTTGATGACTGTTCAACATAACTTCAGCCACTAAAAAAAAAGCATAACCAATGCGCGCCGCCTCTGGAAGAAATTCAGGGCCTGTGTCTCCAAGAGCCCCCAACAACGCTTGTCCGGTCCTCATCCTGGCTGTACGCGCTTGACGGATACCGCGACAGCTGGTTGGAACCTTGATTGTTCCTCCTTGAGCTGATGGGCTCACATGCTATAGCGCCCGCCTCGCTAGGAACCGGCGTAGTATTCTGGTTGGCTGCGTAGCGTGCCAGGTCGGGAAATCGTTCGTTTTCCAGCGGGTCGAAGCCCGCGTGGTTGCGGTGCTGCCTCGGCCTGCTGCTGGGTGCTGTCGTATCCAGCTTGGCCGGTGGCAAGTGCTCGTTTTGTTGGCCGCTGCGCACTGATGGGATGGCAGTGTACGAAGGGGACAGACGAGGATCGGGATACGGGAAGCCCTTGAGCTGCGTGTCCAGCGGGCTTGGGTGATTGCTCTTCCTGTACCGGGCAACGAATCGGTTGCAGAGGAAAGAGAGGATGGCGATGGAGAGCATCGTGGACATGACGCCCAAGGTTATGCAGGCGATCTCGCCCTTTGAGGGTGTATCTGGATTTGCATCCGGCTCCACCAGGCTCGGGGCTACTGGCGAAGAGGTCGTTGCCTTTGGGAGTAGAACAGACGAGAGCGTAGTCATCGGCAGAGTTGTTGAATGCCGTGTAATGATAATGGTAGGCACCGTGGCAGATCCGGGAATGCGAAAGGTGGCCGTGGGAATCGTTTCGAACGTCTCCGTCAGAGTCAAAGTTTCCGGCCGATGTGGCGTATCTGTTCTAAAAACTGGAAACAGGCTCCTGGAGACGACTGAACTGGTTTCCGAGGGAAACAGGTCCACTGTCGTCGACATGGAGAGAGTAAATATGAACTCGCTGGTATCCCGCTCCACGAGGCGGGCTGATGTGTCGGCTGTCGCCACCTGCTGGATAGTGCTGTGTGTTTGCGATGAGGAAGAAGGTTGGCCATTGAAAGAAATACTTTGGGGACGGAGGTCGAATATATTTGACATGTCGCGTGTCGTGTGCGATTTCGAGTTTGTTGCTTGCTCTTCCTCAGAGGAATCCCAGGTGGTGTTGCTGATGGCTCGACCGGCGACCAACTGAGCCCAGACTAGAAAACAGATGCACCACATGGCGAAGCAAGGGAGAAAGAGAGAGAGAAGAAAAGGAACAAAGTCGTCCAAGAGAATATATGGTAGCGAGAGAATATTGAGTCGAGGTTCTCAAGAAAAGGTGAAGAGGCTCAGCGCAAGCTCTTTGGAAGCGATGGTTTGTAAAAAGAAAAGACTGTATGTGAGTAAATGGGAAAAGGAAATGAAGCAGAGATTCTGCTAGAAAATTAAATAGGTTTTGGGTCACGCTATGTTTTTGCAAGCCGTTTCTGGCCATTGATTCATTGAGCCGATGCTGGTGTTTTGTTCGCCACTGTAAGCTTGTTGTTGTTCATGTGTTTGCCATGGCTGTAGAACACGGATAGCTCCGCGCTGTGGCGGGCTGTGCGAAATTCGCGTAACTGTTTGCGCAGGCCAAATAATGACAAGCAGTGCATTTTTTCTATTCAAATTGTTTTACGTCTTTCTTCTCACAAGACCTTTCCAAAAGTCAAAGCTGTTCTCGTCACTCTGCAGCGTCCAGATCTTGCCCGTTCCCCGGCCGCTTGAATCCACCTCCTCGGCGCGAAGCATGCCCCAGTCGGTTGTGATGCCCAGGACTCTGGCCTTGACGCCGCCCTCTGCCTCGAGTGTAACGGCCTGGCCTGTGTGCAGCCAGTGGCGGTAGTATCGGCTCTCTAGGTCGCGGGAGAAGCCCTCGCGGAGGAATTGCTTGTGGGTAGCCTCGATGCGGGTGATAATGCGCGCAAGAAGAGCTTCAAGGTGGAGTTCGGGGACGCCCTTGGGGAGCAAATCGGAGATGGAGATGGTGGGACGGGGGTTGTTGGTGTTGACTCCGATGCCGAGGATGATCTGGTATGAGCCGTTGGAGTAGTTGCACTGGGATAGGATACCTCCAATCTTGGCGTACGAGGGTTTGTCTCCCGACTTGGTAGGGTCCAAGGCGTCTAAAATAAAAGAGTTAGTTTAACTATGCCTGCAAAAGACCACCAGTGACTCACAGATGTCGTTGGGCCACTTCAGCTTGACTGGAACGTTGTCATATCCGCGGTCGTACGACTGCACAGCTTCAACAATGGCAATGGCGGCAATGTACTGGATAAAGACCACGGGCCTGCTAACAGCCAAATGAGCAGGATGGTTGATGACTGTAGAAAAGATGAGACATCCAGCAGGAGATACCCAAACGTTGGACCCGCGCCCTCTGCCAGCGACCTGAGTAGTGGCAGAGACGGTGAATCCCGTAGGAAGTGTGGACAGGATCTTGGGGTTCCTATGAGCGGTTAGCAGCTGACTCACAGAGGTCTTTGTGATTTGCAGCGTACTTCTCCAGGATGGTGTTTGTGCTGGTCAGCACCTCGCCATACATCAGCAAGTTGCCCCAATCGCTGGCTTGAGGCTCAATCTGCTGATATCGTCGCAGGCTTGAAAAGTACAGGCCATGATTGAACTGCGGAGTAAGCTTGGGGTGAGGAGGTCCTTTTTCATGGGGGAATATCTTCTTGACAATTTTGCTGTAGTCGGTGATGCCGTTGGTGCTATCGTCAGGCTGATCCTTTTGAGGCAGAGACTGCTGCATTGCTTCGACATTCCAAATGGTATCCTCGTTTTGGATGTGGAACGTGTCGCCCTCGCCCTTGATCCACTCTTCTCCATCCTCTTTGGTGATGATGTCGGACCACGAGGTGAGCAGTTCCGACACTCCGGTTTCTTCGAGGGAGGAGATGTGGAGGCGCGAGAGGGATGGGACACCGGCATCATTGTGACTGACCTCAAGACCGATTTTGGAGAGACATGCCTTGAGAAAGTCCACTCGAGCTTTGTCACTGCCGGAGAGTTTACTAATCAACTCTTCATATTCTGGGACATTGGGCTGCGGGTGTAAGTTGACGGCTGCAAATCTGACAGCTGTTAGCGATTCAAACTCCATGTGCACGCAAGAGACACATACTCGGGATGAGGACCTGTGAGCAACGCCCTTCCGTTTCCAATGGTGCACGCAATAACAGCAGCCTTGCCGTCTCCGCCGTCAACATCGGTCTCGTCCTCGTAGCTGGCCAGAACCTCAACCTTGTTACTCTTGGCCGAGGCAGCATCGACAAAGATGCCACCTCCATTGTAGTAGCTCAGGGTCTCTGCAGGGACATCCTCACTGAAGGCATCCTTGTTTACCTTTAGGCGCACAATCCTGGCTCCCTTTTCGCTGCGATACTCGAAGCCCTTGAAGGCGCCGCCCCGGCAGGTGCCCGGAAAGAAGCCGAGCTCCCTGCTGCCAGTAACCTCGAGAAGCTTGTTGCCGACCTCAAATTCGCACCTGGCGCTGCCATAGTAGCCGCCGGCGCAGAAACCAAGGTACGCGCCGCCACGGCGGACAAAGTCGCTGATGCGGCGGTTGCCCTCACCGTTGAGGGCCTGGCAGTAGCCGAGATCGGCGCCGCCCGGGAAGACGAGCAGCGCGCAGGTGGATGGCCAGGGCTCCTTGAGCAGAACCGCATCGGTGATGGGAATAACGGCATAATTTGGCGACAGCAGGCGGCGCAGGCTCCAGATGCAGTGGCGAACAGATTCAACCGTTGTGCCGACGCCTTTGGTAGCGGGGAAGAGAGTGAGCAGAGGAACACAAGCGAGACAATGCGCCAACCAAAGTGTCTGGGGAAGTATTAACCTGTGTAGACGAGGACATTGAGCCTGCTGGGCGCCATTGCTTTCGGGCGTTGAGTTTTCGGAAGTGGTTCGAATACTGGTCGTCACTTGACCTGATGGCTCTCGTCTAATATCGCCCTGACCAATTTTCCCTCTTCTCACACCACTTTTCCCCTCTGTTTAAGCCAGGGTGACAAGCAAGAACCGCGGTTTATCGGTAAAGAAGAGGAAGAAAAATGGCCAAAGAAGACAGCAGCGCAAAGAAGGCGGCGGCGGAGGATGACGATGAGCTGGACGAGTGGTAAGTCTCCGATTCTCCGTTGAAATGCGCTGGATTCTGGTCTGGCGCGTTGGGAGGAGTCACAGCCACTAAGCCGAGGACTTTTCTGTAGGGACAAGCGGATCTACAGCACCGGATGCGCAGGTAAGCAGCGCCCCCAAAAATAAAAAGAGGGAAGAATATATGCAATGGGGAGATGAGTGCACACGGGTGCTTGCTTTGCGAGTATTTATTTTGCAAAGTCGTGCAAGAATCCCAAGCTGGTGCCGGTGATGCTCCTGCTTGTTGGCGTGATCGTTGGGGTCCCATTTGCTGAGTATGTTTCAACAGAGGAAAACACCAAGATGACCGATTGCTACTGGGAGAAGCATGATTGGCGAGCCTGCGCCGAAGAAGTAAGCGATATTTTAAACTTTTCGTATGACTTTTCTGGAATTTCTTTCTTCTATCAGTCGTTAGCAATTCAAGTTGCAGAGAATCAGCGCCACGTTGAGATGAACTGACAGTGTGACAGATGACGGCCTTTAGACAGTGCTGGAAGGCTCACAACAACGACGAGCGGACCGACACCAAGGACGCAGATAAAAAGTGACACAGGCAGACTTGCATTGTGTTTTTCATGTATTATTAGAATTATGACATGGGTTGTTGTAAAACATAAGTGTAATAGAACCCCTCACTCTGCACTTGTTTTTGACTGGGAGCTTTAACCGAGCACTAAAGCTGTGTTTATAGAGATATGAAATCTGATTGCCTTTGAGGTAAACCGAAGAATGAATGAGAAAGCCAAATATCCAATTAAAATTGATACCCAAATTGCACTGAAAAAAAAACAATGCCGCAATCTCTTTTTCGTCGTCCCTTGAGATTTTGTTTGTTGTTATCAACTGGCACTGTATATGCACTGTACGGCAGTGGCGCCCGGACCACGGATAAACGCCAGCTCCAAATACCCAAGAAAATGTCATCGTCCTGCCTGTCAGTCTTTTTTTGGATCGTGCGATAACCTCGTTGCCCGTCCCCATTGCCCGCCGACATCACCATGTTTGCCTCGCACCGGGCCCTTTTCGCGGCCCCCAGACTCACCCGCGTCGGCGGCCGCTCAATTGCTGCGTCCTTGGTGCGATTCTCGTCCACTGAGGCAGCTGCAGCAGCACCAGCAGCACCAGAGCCGTCCAAGACGACCACGACGACCACGACGAGGAGCACCGGGACGAGCATCAGGGCCGCTGTCACCCCCAAGCCCAGACCTATCGCCATAAAGCCCAGGGCCCCGATCCCCGCAAAAGCGCCCGTAGCGACGACGGCGGCTGCCAACCCCAGCACCATTCCCACAACGCTGATCTGGACTCCCAACATCCCGCCGCCGCAGAGCCCAACCGCCAGCAAGCCCGACATCAACATTGACTGGGAAAAGAGCTACTACGGCCTTGGCACCACCCCCGTCACGCCCGAGCAGTTCAAGATCCTCACCGAGCCCATCAACCTGGACGATGTGGTGGTCAAGCCCGACGGCATCATCTACATGACGGAGATCAAGTACCGACGGAAGCTAAACGAGGCTTTCGGGCCTATGGGCTGGGGCATTGTCCCTCGAGGCGAGGCCGTTGTGGGGACGGGCATTGTAACACGAGAGTATGCCCTGATTATCAACGGAAAGTACGTGTACCTCTTGGGTTTCTTTCCTGCACCATTTTTTTTTCTTTTTTACTAACCGCGGGTGGAAATGTAGCTTTGTTTCTCAAGCCCAGGGCGTCAACAACTTTTTCGGCCCCGATACCATCCCCACCGCCGTCGAGGGCTGCAAGTCCAACGCACTGATGCGATGCTGCAAGGACCTGGGCATTTCCTCGGAGCTCTGGGAGCCTAGATTTATCAAGTGGTACACCAAGCACTTCATCGCCAGCGTATGGGTTGAGAACGCCACCACCAAGAAGAAGCGCCGCTGGTTCTACAAGAAGGGTGACGAGCTGGACCTACCTTACCCATACAAGGCATCGTCGATGTGAGAAGATTGACTGGCTTTTGGAGGCAACCGGTGTATATATCCCCGACTGCGCCAAGGGCTTGTATGTATAAACAAAACCTACAGCATGAAGGAGGCATTCGGCTACGTGTATGATATGATGGAGAAAAAAAAAGGCACAGCAAGGATCAGAAGATACGATACACTGGGCAACATGGCATGCAAAAACCGGCGCATATAGGACGAATTGTGCTTTGTATAAAGAAGACAAAAAAGGGACCGAGAGCTGGAGCCTTGCATGATTCACTAGAGATGACGAAACCATACCTCGAATTCAGGATTTCGGGAGCAACCATGACACCCATTCTAGTCTATACACCTATATATTTCCGTTTGTAATAAAAAAAACACTCACATCTCAGATGCAAAGTATCCCATTGAGCAGCGGGACTCACAGAGAAGCTCTTGTATAATTCAATCCTTGAATTGTTGTATCCAACAAGAATAATAATATTTTTTCCCCCCAACATGTGAACCCTTTCTTCTTCTTTTCAGGAAAAAAAGCCATTTTGGTATTGTGTTTGTTTATTTTGCGTTGTGGATGGGTTGATTGGGTTCTATGAACTCATTGGACGTACCATGTCCGTATGTATAAAAGGCTAGAAGGGCAGTGTGGCCGACTTGCTACAGCTGGGACGCAAAGCTCAAAACGCATGGATCAAGATGAAGCAAATAAACAATAATAATAATAACACAAGATAATTAAACTTGTGTATTATAATGATTCTTTTTAGACTTTATGGTAAACTTTCTAAATATTATTATGGTAGAAAATTATGGACTGGGCGGAATTTTTGCGCCACCACTGTAGGTTTGCTGTGTGAAACCTATTGTGCTGATTTGGGGCACTCTTTGGACCTAAAGACTACTAGTCATTATTTTGAGGAGAAATTTGAACATGTTATTGTCTTTTTTGCAGATGCCCCAAGCTGTGATTGATGTATTGAATTGACAGTCATTTCAGGGTTCTTCTATTGTAATTCAGCTAAATGGCACCAAACCAGAGCCACAGGGTACCGCCATGACCAAAGACAGAAAAAAGTCTACCCAAAACCCAAAAGAACAAACTCCTTGCGAGGACAAATCCTACGGGGGAGGTTTCTATCTCTCCGCGCCCGTGATAGTGCTGCCTCCCTGATTGTTGTTGCTGCTGTTGCTAGCTCCCCAAGCCCACGGCATCCATGAGCCTGAGGACCTGTTCGCCGTGTTATCGCCGGCGACGTTTCGTCTGCGGAGGGACCCGTCGTCCTCAGTACCGCTCTCGGCGTCAATCTTTTCAAAGTCAACCTCGCTGCGACTCTTGGATAGACCGGCACCAAAGTCACCCACAGGCCTCTGCGTTGGCTGGTCGTCTTCGTCGTAGCTCGTGGTGGCACGCTCCTGGGCGCGCTGGGCGTCGGTGTGGAGCTGCTGGGCTTCACGTTCGAGGGCGGAGAGGACAATGTTAAGGCGGTCGCGCTGAGCGGCGATGAAGTTCATCTTCTCGTTCGAGTCGCGGAGGTTGGAGGGGATTAGCGTCGGCGAGTTGGAGACGCTCCAGCCGGAGGCGGCTGGTGCAGATCCGGAACCGCTTGCCGGGGTGCCTGTGTTAGTAGCCGCAGCGACGGCGCTGGAGAGCATGCTGTAAAAGTCGGTGCCCGTGTTAGAGGCGCCAGCCCATCTAGCAGCCGGGACGCTGAAGCGAGACAGCAGAGACTGGGTGTAGCCCTGGGGCCCAGTTGGCTCGGGGGGAGGGGCAGGCTCGGATGGAGGGAGTCCGAGCACCTTGACCTTGAACTGCTCGATGGCGAGCTTGAGGTATTCCATGCCCGCATCCGTCATGCGGCTGTGCATGTTGGCGATGAAATCATCGATCTGCGACTCGTTTTCCTGGAGGAAAGGGTGGATTCGCTCATCGTAGAGCAGGCGGGCGCCCTGTGTCTGAGGCAGGATGAGGTACAGGAGGAAGAGGAGTCGGAAGTAGCCATAGAAGGGGATCCTGTTTGCGAGGGGAAGCAGAAGACGTGAGCTTGACGGACCATGGACGGAGCGAGGAACAGGCGCAGACAAACCAGGATACGATAAAGTAGACCCAGGATTCAGCAAGGAGAAAGCAGCTGATGACGACCCAGTACATAAGCCATGGCGTCAACTGAGCGGGATCGGAGGTCTTGAGAGCCTTGTAGGAGGCGAAGATGGGGAAGAGGAAAGAGGCGACGGAGCTATTGAGGAGATCGCAAGAGGGTTAGCGGAGCTGCATTGAAGCCTTTGTGCGTCTTTTTTTGCCATCATGATAAGTAAAAAAGGGCGCGGAGGAGGACTTACGATAGGAGCATGGGCAAAAGGTCGAACATGGTTGCGATTTGCGATTGCGCCAGTGGACGAGGGTGAGAGGTTGGAGCTCCCCCAATCGTGCACGCGCAGTGTGGTTGGGAGAGGAGAAAAAGGGAATCTTGGAGATGAGGAGGAGAGAAGAAGCGTTCCCCTTTCCCTTTTCCCTTTTATCGTGTGCGGAGGAGATGTAGAAGCAAAGGCAAAAGGTTCAAATATGAAGAAAGGTTAGGTTAGGTCTCAAGCTCTCGATTATCGCTTCCCTGGTTGCTTTTGGTTTTGGGCTGGCGCGGCGCCCGGTCCATCCGCCTTCCGCAAATGGCTGCGCGGCGATCTGCGAGGGCGGGGGCGGGGCTCTCTTGGCGGGCAATGTGGGCTTTGGGGCGGTCTTGGGGCCCTTGGGCACGCGGACGAGCCGCTGTAGCGCAGGGCTCTAGCGTGTTTGCGTAGCGCGTGGAGGGGTAGCAGAGAGACGAGGATGACCACGCCTCAGCTTCAGCCGGGGGGGAGATGCGAGTAGCCACTGAGAGGCTCGCTGTGAAAGCACCTGAGGAGGTTTGAGGTTTGGCGGACCACGCCCCCGTGACCAAATGGGCTTGTTTCCGGGATTAAAGGAAGCGTGCGTGCTACACTATTGCCCCGATGCAGTGGGTACGGGCCCAAGGTAGCCTGACACGATGACGTCGTGGGAGGGGAGACTGACTGGGCTTGTGTGAGGGATTGAAAGCGATGAGGTGCGTCTGGGCTCTGCGTGGCTGCAGAAGATACAAAACCCGACGGCCCTTTTATCTTGCATTTCCCCAAAGAACACGGTTTCAGTCCTCTTCTTTCTGCTCTCCCTTCTGGCTGCGTGGCTTCTTTGCAGAGGCGAGAGAGAGAGTCTTTTGCTGGTGCCTGGCTTCACTGTCCCGCTGCAACCCCGGTGCCGCGGGCTGGCGTCATGCTTCAGCCGCCATTCGCGCGAGGCTGAACCAACCACTCGCTCTTACATACACACATACATATACCTTCATGCGACATGGTACAAGCTTCCAGAACACGCCGTGCTTGACCGCCCCTGGGGGGAGGGATCCGCCCATCCGGAATGCACCGACCGAGTAAATTATTAGCCTCCCCCTCTCAGATGGCGGCGTCTCGACCAGATTGTCAATAAAAGAAAAACCACTTTTCCGCCGTTATAGTTGGCGGTCAGCTCCAGACAAAGGCACGGTCCAATTCCGGCGGCCATGTGCTACACCATCTCGTGTTCGTCGGCTTCGGAGGAACCGGGGTGAGGCATCCTTGGCCCCCGATTAGGCTGCAGAGAAAACGTGGACGCAAGCCCAAGGGTCAGAGCACCCTGAAGCTACAGCTGAGACGCAAAAGCTCCGCTCAGTCCATGATTTTATACCAGAACTCAACATATGTGAGTTGGGATAAAATAAAACAACTTAACTCATGTATTTTACTAATTCTGTTTGGGGTTGACTTAAAAAGTTTTCTGAAAACAATAGATCGAAGAGAACTTTTGCGTCTCTACTATATCTCTATGAAAGGTAAGAGCGCCCGCAGTTGTTGTAACAACCACGGTGCCATTCCCATCTGCACAACAGCGGCCCCGTTGAGCGCTGCGGCAAAAGACGTAGCAGGGCCAAACGCAGTCATTGCGAATACCCTGTGGCACACACCTGTATATAAGGCCCCTCTTGACTTCCGTACTTACAAGCTCTCGGCGTCATTGTCCGCAATGGCGATGGGCTTGCTCGCACCTGCCTGTTGGCCCTTGCCCCTCACAGCAGGTCGGTGCATCTGGAATGTCTGGCAGCCATCGCCTGAGCAAAAATGACAGTGAAACTGGTGACATTATGCGGTAAGTCGTGATTCCTTTACACTAAAAGCCAGCAATCTAAAGAAGGAAGAATACTTGAAAAAAGATGCTGTTCCCGACTGAAAAGGTATTGCTTATCGTTCCGGTTCAATACATAAAACCTACCTATTGCCTTTGCTGGCAAACGAGGCCTGTTGCAGAGCATCTCGAAACACCGACAGCGAGTCATCTAGCTTCGACAGCACTCCATGCGATATGTTCATCTGTTCGAACAAGGCCAGCTCCTGTTTCGTCGGCTAAAACTCTGTTCGATATGGCCACTTTCTACCCTGCCCACGTCCTTCTCGACGTGCACAAGTGTGACGTCTGCCTTGGTGGCGTCGCTCGCCTCGTTGGACACCTTCTTCCACGTGCCGTCCTCTGAGACAAGCACTCAGCCGTGGTAGAACAGGTCCAGACTCGAAATGACCTCGCCACCTCTTCATAGCGGCACATGCGGTGCTCGTGCTCCGGGTTTCCCGGCCCATTCGTCATATTTCTTGGCGGGAGACAGGTTTTCGTCGGCACCCATGACGCTTTCTGATTTGTAAATTTGTCATGGTTCGATGCCTACGTCGTCTGAAACTGCCGAGCCCTTGTCCTGAGCCGTCTTGATGCCCACGGCGGGTTTGGGAGTCTACAGCTTCTTGACGGAGCTATTCTTGATAATAAATGTGAGTTTTGCTAACAACTTCCAGCTGTAGTGGTGTTCTTTTTTAATTCTAGGCTTAACTAGCCGAAATATCAGGAGCTCTAGACTACCATCATGACCCCAAGTGTCATGTCGCCATTTTGTCCTAGATAGCATCCAGATGATTCCAAAAAAACAATAATAACCCGATTCGTAAGACTGCACCATTTTGCGGAGAGATTGATCCGTTCCGCCACCAGAAACTCCTCTCAAGACTAGGCCCGTGGTCTTTTAGGCGGGCTCCCTCCTCCCTCCCCAGAATTGCTGCCTTGCTCCTCCTCGCTTTGCCCGTCCCGCAATCGCTTCCGCGCCGGACCTTCACCAGTCAGATCAATCGGATCCTCTGGCATTGTCGAAGGCTGCGTGTTGAGATTCTGTGGATCGCTCTCTGGCGAGGTGGACGGCGGAACTAGACTGACGTATCGTGTCGGGCTGGCGAACAGGCTGCTCTCCTCGCGGCTCTCTCGGGAGGGCGTGACGAACTGTCGCGTGTTGAGTGCACTGAATTGCGAGCCAGAAGACTCAGAAGTCGCGCCTCGGACGCTAGCTAGAGAACGGAGCGACTGCGGGTCGGGAGTTTCGAGCTTGGCGACAAACCCAGCTCCTGTCGCTCGGCTTGGGCTCCTCACGAAGAGAGATCCTTCGGTGCTTGAGCCTGATCTCCAGACGCCACTGGTCCCGCTATCACTTGCCTGCCGTCCTGGTCCGTCGTCATCAGGGACAACTAGCGGACAGTCTCTGTCGCCGGGAGGTGAGCGAGAGCCTCCTGGATATTGGTTGGTATTGTCTGGGACAAATATTGGGCTCTCACTTCGGCTGCCACTGATAGACGGAGAGTCCAAGGCTCGAGATGGGCCAGCCCCGATCGAAGGCGAGTATTGGCTTCTGGCGTCGGGTTCGGGGGGATCGTCATCTTCGCTTGTCAGATCCACGATTTCGCTCCCTGGCGCCGGAGTGTCTGCAGCGGGCTGAGGACCAAAGCGATTGTTGTCTGTTTCAAAGTCGAATGCGATGCTCATCGGATCGTAATCGTCCTCGTCCTCTTCCTCGTCAACCTCAGAACTGGCACCTCCAGGTTCTCCTCCACTAGCGCCTTGAGGAACCGGCTGGCTGGGACCCGGAGTGGCCTCGTCACCACCACTGTCGTCATCGTCATCTCCATCGCCATCGTCGCTGTCCTCATCTCCGTCGTCACCATCGTCACCGTCATCATCCTCTTCATCATCATCTTCGTCCGTCTGGGATTCGTCATGACCATCGTCCTCTTCATCTTCAATGACGTTAGAAGCAGGACCCAGAGGCACGTTCCCTGGATCAGACATGGCTAGAGGTGGTACCTCAAGACGAATTCGTCTGACTGCCAACTCTACGGCGTCCCGGACTTCCCGAGAGGGATTGTAATGTCTCACCAGCTTGCAGAGATGATCGAAAAGGGAAGATTCCGCTTCCTCGACCGACTTCTCTCGTGAGATGACGTTGTTCACATCCATGGAGAAAGTCCAGTCTCTGATCATGCACTTTTCCTGGCATTCGATCCACCCATCATAATCGATAAACTCGACTTTCTCAAGGCCACGGAGCATGTAGACATGGTCAAGCCCCTGCAAATTTCGTAGGGATCGAAACTTCCGGAAATTGGGCTGATCGTTAGTTTTTTCCCCCATGTATTCAATGACACCGCTGGGCTCATGCCTACGTCGCATGTACGAGTTGGACGACTCCTGTACATGGAAAGTGACAGTCTTGAGCCACTTGGCTTGTCCAAGCCACATGAGGGGAACTGTCCGCCGAGAGGTTGACTTTCTTCGTTGGTTCGGCTTGAATGTGAGTTTTTGCGAGCCCGTCCAAAGGATCTCAATGTCCTGGACTCGCTGCAGCCGCGCTTTGATTCCCGCCGCAAAGCGCCCCTATTCGCCGAGCGACGAGAAGCAAAAGCGATTCTGCGAGTAAAATAGGTGACATCCAATGTAGTTCCATTTCTTGGAGACCACAACGGGAGCCAAGAGGATCTGGGGCTTCATTGCCATAGAAAGGTTGACCTTATGAGTGCCCACATGGAATCGGTGAAGGAGAGTCACTCTCCCATTGATGTTGCGTGGAACGACGTTAGGCTCGCGGTAAGGATCCAGGCGTGAGATTGCATGGACACTTTCTCCGTCGAAGACGAGAGCTATGCGGAGGATTCTGACCAGAATGCTTGCAGGAAGCCTCCCGATGGGAGAATCATCGCCTGAGTGATTGGTCGCGATGTCATCCAGGTCCATAGGCGTCACTTCAGGGTTCATTTCCTCCGCGACAAGAGCTTCTTCCTCTTCTCCAGTGGCGAATTCCAGTTCCAGGTCCGGGTGCAATTTGCCCGGATGGGTGGGCATGTCTACGCAAGAGAGGGTCAGTAAGAAGTTATAATAGTGTTAGAATAAGAAACGGGTGCCGCTTACTATTGTCTTGGTTGGACAGTTTAATCACATCTTCCCATGTCTCCGGCGGTAGAGTGGTTTCATCGTCCCACGGAGTTGCTTCGTCAGGACCCAGCGCTGACTGATTTTCGATGTAGTACACAATCGCCTTTTGCCATGTCTTGAGATGGATGTCAGTACATGCTTGGAAGCGTCATATGAAACCATGGCTTTTCGGCTCAAAGGCTATGTGCCACGGTCAAGATTGAGGAATAAGCAGGACAACTTACCGGCTCTGTCTTGACGCGACTGAGACCCCGCAGCCTCAGAATCACCTCTTCCTGCTGTCGAATAGTCTCTCTGTTCGCCCTTCTCACCCTCTTGAGTCGAGCGATGCTTCTTCGAAACTGACTATTTTGCACACGGTAATCGATAGATAGATCTCTGTAGTGATTGAACCTGCCTTTGACGTACAGCCAATTTGGCCTGCAGGTCGTCTCGCAATCCAGAGGCCACTGGGGCTCTTCGATGTCCTCCCCGAGGTTGTCGTCGTCGTCAATGCCGCCGTCATCAGTGGACTCACCAGACTCAGAGTTCACATCGCGTGAACTATCGAACTCATCAGACGGATTCTCTCCTGGAGCGGAACCAACCAGAGTGTTATCGCTGGCGTTGCCTCCCACGTCAGACATGTTGGCTGTGGTGGTGTTGATTTGTTGATGTAATGAGATGAAAAGGAAGGGACGAAAGAAGAGAGAAGAGGGCGGATTAAATAGTTGAAGGAGGCTTAGGGGCTGTTTAGGGGTTGGTCCTTAGGAAATGCGGCGATGCCCTCAACAGGCGGCTGAGCGTGCAAGTGGGCTAGCTTGTTTGCAAAACAGGACAAACGCACGGACACTCACGGACACATTTCTCATCTTTCAAAAGCTCACAGCTCGTTAGAAGAAAACTCCAAAAGATATGCACTTGAAGTGAAAAGGAGCGCTCGTGAATAATAAATGAGTGTGATCCATTGGCAGATGGGATGAAAGAGCTGAACTGATATGGGGACAAAAAGCGGATGAAATGGTTGCAAGGCATAGATCCGCCAGCTTGCTTGCGGCTGCGATATCAGCATTGCATCCATTTTGGCATTATCCAGGGGAGCACTGGTTTTGTGTTAGCAAGGGCCCCAAGTTCAGAACAGTATGCTTGATTGCACTTTCAATTTATTTAGTTTACAAGTTATTTGTCGGGATAAAAACCGCTGGCTTGCACTTTGGCACTGTCTTCAGCGGAATTGTAACCACCATGGTAAATAAAACCTTTTTCGCCACTGGTCAAATGGAATCTAGGATTGAGCTATGATAGACTTATTCGCCGTATTGGCCGTAATGGCCCAGCAGGAGGATGCTAAAATAATGCGTGCTTTCTTCATAGCGAAGAGTATCCCAAATCCTTTCTATCACCATAATGCTCAATATCATCCCTCCCAGTCTAAAAGCCCTTCTACCGCTTTAGAATTCGTGAAATCATAGATGCTAGGTCCCTTTATTTACCTCAGAGACCATCAAGCCTTTGGATGAGTCCCTATTCAAGGCATCGGGTCAAACATCTGCAAATCGTCATCGTCGTCGTCTTCAATTACGGCCACGTCCATTTCTTCCGGAATGTCGCGATCCTGGTCAAGGATGTGATCATTCGTCTGCCTGCCTTCGCACCAGCGATCCTCCCACTCTGACAGGATTTCCCGAATCTTCATTTGGAGAGCTTCCTTCTTCTCTTGGACAGCAGAACCCTCCTCTTCGTTCTCAAGGAGGTTGTTGATCAAGTAAGAAATCTGCTTCTTGACATTCTCCACTGCTCGGGATGCGACCTCTTCGAGCTTGTCTGGTATCTCTTCCTTGGTCGCATCGAGTTCTTTCTGCAGTTTATGCATGACATTGCGGCACATGCGTTTGATATCCTTCTCAACTTCATCACGGATGAGTGTTTGTCGTTTGACAAAAGAACCTCTGCCTTCTGTGTGACGGTCAACATCAGTGCCAAAGAGCTGCGCCCTGCTAGGCCAAAACTTACGAATGTTTAGTGCTTGATTGAAAATTGGAGAGAGTTCCCACTTAAGAAATTTGATCAACTCGGGGTGGGTATTGGCGGCCTCGTCTGAAAGCTCGTCCAAAGTGATCATGATATCATTGCCGACGGTGTTTTGCAAAGTCTGAAGAACAGCAGCTAGGTTGGCGAAGGCCGGCTCCAGCTCTGGCATGTTCTGGAGGACAGTTGCGACAAGTTGCCCCAGGTACTGATTCCAAAGCTCGACAAACTGCTGCATCATGGGCTGCTTCAGACTTGGGAGATATCGGTTCAGTCGCTCATCCCAATCTTCAGCAATTGTTTCCAAAAGAGGTGTAGCCCTTGCAATCAGGAATAGTTAGAAAGACCCAGCGAAAAAGAGAGCTGGACTTACAAATCTTCCAGCCACGCATAGGTCTGTTTGGCGTGACCCTTGCTGACAAACTCGCTACCGTCGCGAAGCAGGATGGCTTGGTAGGTGATCCAATGCATCTTTTCGCTATTTTCCAGCAGCTTCGGATATTTGAATGACCACCTAGCAACAATTCTTTTGGCCTGAGAGCAAACGTTTCTCATGGCCTCACGCTTATTGGACAAAGGATCGATGGCTTGGATTTGCGTAGCCCAATTCTCAAACATTTCCCGGAATTTCTGCGTAGATTTGCGTTAGCGCGCGCCCGAGTGGGAAAGCAAACGACAATGTCATTACCATAAAGTACTTGTCATGAATACCTTCAAGGATGCCCTCAACATCAGACTTGAGAAGCAAAGAGCCTAAAACTTCGCCTTGGGGTTGCGAGTAGCAGCGCATCTTTTCCATCAAGACGTGGAAGCTCGTCAAGAGCTCAGACAAGTGCTTTTCTCTGTGTTGAAGAGTGGCTCGGTGAAGCCATTGCTCCGCCGCTGGGATGCCAGTATACTTCTCCTGAGGAAAACCTGAAATCATGGGCGCCTGATTTTGAATTGCCCAAAAGGCCTTGGCAGAGATGGGAAGCACCGGAAGCCAGCATTCTTCATCTTCATCATCTATATCATCCCTGTCGTTTTGATCGCGCCGAATGACTCTACTCGAGAAATCTTCGTGGAGGCGCTGACGAACATTTACATTCCGAGCCTGAATCGCGATGTGCCGAAGATAATTATCCAAGTGGCTTCGTTCTGCTGTCAGTGCTCTGTGCTTGCGCCGGATGCTTCTCCAGACAGTTGTCGCTTGGCGATATCTTTCTTCAGCCTCGATCTTGGCTTTCTCGAGCTCTTTTATTCTCTCAGATGGCTCTTTGGCCATCTCCCCTATCTATTATTAGTATAACTGGTCATTATATGGGTCATAGAACAAGATACCTGGAACCAATTGGGTTTGGGAGGTTTGCACGGCGACCTCATACTCGGAGGTGGTCTCTTTCGCCATCTGATCAAATTTCGAAAGGTCGATTTGAAAAGACCTGCGTTCTTTCTTGACCCTAAGGAGTTCCGATGTGACGTCTTTGTAGCGATCAACTTTTCCCGCAACGTCGTTGTCATCCTGTAGGTCAGGGGATCCCTGAATGTAGGGCATGGGATCAATGTCATCTGTCTTGGATAGGACGACGCAAAGTCCGCGGGAATTCAATCTTCCATTGAGTCGCATCTGCGCCTCCTCGTAGCCATTATTCATCAGTGACCTTCCTTCCTTCTCGTCTGTTGCTCGACAGATGGGGGTGACAATCATGCGAACATCGAGGGATTCTCTGAACTTTCTTGCGACCTCGGCACGGCTGTCGACCGCATCTCCACATCCTGGCAAATCCACCAAATGAATCCCAGTACTGAGAATGTCGGCCTTGAGGAATATGTTGACGGTGTTAACAAGAGGCCAGGGCTTGAAACTTTTCGTTTTGACCAGCTCGTGTCGTCGATCTTTGGCTAGATTTGTCCTGGTCGAGTCCAAAAAGGGCTTGATGTTCTTGGCAAACTCTCTTTCATTGGAGCTGTAGATGCGACGGATGCCTTCTTGGACCAGATCAATAACAGCCTTGTTGGAGGCCATGATATGCCGCACCTCAACCTCTATTCTTTCCTTTGTGCCACACCTTTCCACAATCTTGACCAAATCTTTCTCCTTCAGATTCCAAACAGCACTGATTTTCGGAAGCTGATGATCAATGTGGCTTTTCGCAACTGCTAAGTCTTGGCATCGAGTATCTTCATCATCGTAATCGGAGCTCATTATTTCCCCAAGCCGTCGCATCTCAGTTAGGAGAAGCTTCAGCTCCCTCTCAAGCTCATCGCGTTTTCGGAGCACAATTTCCGCACGGTATTCATGGCCGGGTATGTTGTCGTGGTTCCAGGACACATTGGCTGCCACGGCAGTCGCAGCAGACTCTTGTCCAGAAGGCAGAAGCTCTTGTACTCTCAGCAGCGAGCCCAAAAACGAGGATTTTCCAGCCCCTGTGGGACCTTCGACACCAACAAGGACCTTGAAGTCGCGCTGGCGGTCGACAATAGCCTCTATTGTAGTGTTAGAATATAAATGAGAACGAGTGGAAAATATAGTGGGAATGCTTACTGTGCTCCGCTGTCCACTGCTTGATGATTTCGCTCCCCATCACAATTGCATCCCTCGAGCCAGACTCTATGTCCCCCAAGGCAGGATGAAGATGATCTAGCAAGCTCTTGCAAGAGATCCGAGCCTGATGAACAGCAAACTCTTTCGCAGTGATTCGATCAATTTCTGTGCCATCACCGCATAGAATCCACTTGTATTGGTCCGATCTTGAAGGCATAGCCGTGTAGGATACTGCTCCTGTCCGCGGAACCTCAGAAACCCGATCGGGCTCGGAGCTCTCTGCATGCTCCATTTTCATTCTCTTTGGTAGAGGAGAATTTGGCAGTAGTCTTTTGCCATTAGAGTTCAAATCCATTGTGATGAAGTTGCCTCGAGATGGATTTTGAAGAAAAAAAAAAGTGTTGAGACGGAGGGAAAGATGCAAGTGTACCAAGGGTAGCTCGATTAGAGTGAAAATAAAGAATAGGCATTAAATTGAAAGATCAGTGCCTCTCGAGTTAAAGTGCGTAGGTATGTGATGAAGGGAAGAAGTTGATTGGCGGGCAGCAGTGAGATCGAGCGATGCTCCTTCAGAGCATTGAAATGCTAGGGTCATTTGTACAAGCAACTTATTTGTCCCCAGACAGACATTTTGGTGCACGGGCCCCAGGCGCACCATCACTGTCACTTGGTCACGGCTGGTAAACCCGTGCTTATTGAACTGGAAGCTTCTAGTTCAATCATGGATGTGAAATAATTTGGCTGCTTCTGCTCAGTCTGTTTGACAAACAACATCTGGGATCGAATACAAAAGAACAATGCAAATTTTGACGACAGATTATAGGCAATGGCCCGATACGTATGCTTGAGTGCTCCAAGGCAGATGGAGACAAGTGTGGCCAAAGCATAGAGATCCCATGCTATAAAGATGAGATAAGGTCAATTGGTAGGAGAATGGCAAGGTAATTAGAAAAGATGAGAACAAATCACATTTCATATTAATTTATAGTAAAAAAATAACAAGTGGTTGTCTCAAGCAGGTGATCCAGGAACCAGGCCACGACGGTGGCATACAAATAGTGTTGAACAATAGGTTTGGTCGTGTAAATCTCTTCGCTCTGACCAAAAGAACTACCAGCATAAACCCCCTTGCAGCCCAAAGTGCAGTGCAAACTCTGCCATTGTGAGCCGCAGATAAATTTGACCCATCATTACTTAAGACGACTGCTCTTTCCTTTCCAAGACCAGCCGACTCCAACAGATGCCTCCAATCCAGTTAGATTGCGATGGTGTTTGAAGACAACATATTGTATCACCCGGTGTGAAATTCGGACACACCAAGTGGGGTATGCTGAGAAAATGACGTGTTCGAGCGTGCGAGATTTGCTCGAGGCTGTTTGCATCTCCGCATCGCCAACCCCAGGGTCGATAATGCTTTCAAAGAGATTGGGAACCATGCTCTTGTACTTCATTTCATATACTCTGGCATATCGGCGATATGAGGAGCTCCGGAAATGCAAGCCACCTACTGAATGGTGCTTGCGAGTATTGTCTCCTGATCTGGAAACACGTGCCGGGACTTGAGCGCGCAAATGAGCTCCCAATGCGTCCCGGTGTCCATCGGAGAGAAGCCCTCTAATTCGCCATGCACCTTCTTAGCCCGCTTTCTGGTATCGCAACGCATGTTTGGTGCCTGCATGTTCTGCACGATGTATTCATGAGCTTCCAACGCCTCGACACCTTTGGCGGCAATACCGTTGGCTGGGACCTCAGGTAGTTCCTTGCCTGCCAGCTCTGCGTCAAGACAATCTTCTTAATGGGCCGCTCGCATATCTGCGGCAGCTGATGCGATTTTGGCGTTTTCAGACTCGAATATAACAGCTTCTTTCCGAAGATGGTTCGTTAGAAGATCGGGAGTACGTGTGCATTGCGCCGGGTCAAAGGAAGGGTCCGCGTACCCTAGCCAGCCGGCTCCCGTCTTGCTGGTAGGAGCACGGGTGGCCCCCAGCCAATTGCCACGGGGTGATCGGCGGTGAAGAGTGTAATAGAGCAAAAGGATTGCTCTATTATTGAACAAGCACACGCAATTCTCTTCCGCCTGTCATGGTCAACCACTGCCCCGCTCCCTTGTTTCCAGACATGCATAGCCACAACAGCTCTAGCTCAAAACCCCGAACTCAAATCGTGCTTCCTCGAGCCAATCATCCACGTCATATTCGTTCATCATAGCACTTACACGTTCCAAATGTACCCGAACCCTCTCGTCTTCAGGTCCATCATAGGTAATCCCAAAGTTGCGAGAAGGGCACATTGATGGCTGACGCAGGGCCAAAAACAATAAAAGTGTAAAACAATGAGACCAAATCGGCGGTATACTTGATTTTAGGCTTCCATGCGATGGGGGTCGGAAATGGCAATGGTACCAGTGCCTCACTTTTTGCGATATCTTTGTGCTCAAGACTGCGGACATGTCTTGCCCAACTCGAGTTCATTTTCCTCGCTGGTCTTGGTGGACACGAAGGACTAGGAGGCTGCTATAGCAGAAAATATTCGTTAGACAAAACTAATAGAAGAGGGGGGTACACGTACAAATAGTGAATGGGCTGTAGCTTCCAGCTCTGCCATTCCAAAATGGGGGGGGGGGGGGCGTAGTTCCACGCAACGCGGATGCGCTTTTGTCGATGCTGCAGGTGCCTTTACTAACATCCTTGCTGAAACCTGGCTGGTTTTCTTTGGTGCCATGAGATCGAACTGCCTTGCTCAGGCTGGAGTCGGAGGATTCATCTTTGGAAGCGTTGGCTTCTGCTTTGTCATTTTGAGGGAGGAACTCTTGAGATAGATCGGACCTGTCCGGACACGAGTTAGAAAGGGAAAGTATGCGATGAATAAACTTACTCTTCGTGTTTCTCCGTGATTTGGAGGATGATATTTCAAGCCCAACAAAAAAAGAAGAGAAGATAAGAAATGGCTGAACGAGAAGGGGGAGAAATTCTGATATACGGGAGTTTATTTTTTGTTTGTGCGTGGCGCGCTCAAACAAAAACAACAAACATCTCTCTCGGCCAATCAAAGGCAAGATCTAGCCGAGTGAATAGAACGGGGGTCTTTCAAACCTATGCGCGTAGGCAATAACTCGCTCGCTTAGATGGCTATTGAATTGTTTGTGTTTTGTCCAAGCATTCATACCCGTCGGATTAGCACAGCAACGCTTGGTCATGGGATGCGCATAGGATCAAATAACCTAGGCATGCATACTCTAGTCATGCAGAATTTTGAAGTTTGTGCAAGCTGTAAGTGTATTCAGGGTATATGAATACAATCATGTTTATGTACAGAAAACAAGACTTATTTCATTGTTGCAACATCCACGGCACCACTCTTTGGGCTCCAATTCCAGACATCAAAATAGCTAACCGCTGAGTCAAAACGGCTTCTAGGATTACACGCAGTCGTCCTGTCTACCCTGTGGCACGCACCTTTATATACGGCCGTTTGCAACAGTCACCCCTGCCGTTCTGTTGTGGCGTTGCACCCGCGTCATCTCATGTTTCCTCATAAAAACAGGATGTAGTATGGCAAATCGCGAGATGGACTGAAAAGAGCTGGCTATGCGGAGGCTGGTATTGCGATGAGCAGTGAGGTGAAGTTTGCGGGTTGGGGATATTGCGTCTCTTGAAAGCGCCGTGTACTCCTTGTAATCAGCTTTGCCTAGCAAAATGACAATATATCATTACATTTCGACTCAAAACAGAAACCCAATGTCTAAATAAATTTATTCATGTAAAAGTAACATCTTGGTCTGTTTTAGCATCGTTTTTATTCCTATTTGTAGCCGCTTTGACTGTTGCTGTTACTGTGCGGTGGTCACGATGCGGATGTATCTATGTCACAATCATTCGAGGTGGATTGTGCGATTGCATTCACAGTAGGCTAACCACAGCAAAACCAGCATTTCAATTCTTATTTTACAATACACATCCATCATTGCTCGATGGATCCCTCGGTGATTCCACTACTGACGATCGGGTTTGCTCTGCTGCCAACCCACGTGTTGGCTTCAGTTACGACTCGGCTTACCTGTCATCCACGGCCTATTTTAAGCTTAAACGACCCTGGTTCGACCCCGGTACGGACTCAGGGCCGCAGCTCCGTGCCCCAGCCAAGGTGAGGGCTGAAAGAGGCATGTCGGATGAAGCATCTGCATGATGAGGTATTAGATCCAACCAACATCATCAGATCTAACAAATACAACCCCGCACATGTTTAAAAAAGCAATTGCTGGCGTTTCAACTCCAGCAGCTCACGCCCTCATTGCAGATCGTCAACTCAGCCTCAAGCTTGAGGCGTCTACAACCGACATGGCTTTTATTCGACCCTACGAGAAGCGGGACTTTGAGGCTACGGCACACATTGTAAGTCAAGTTCCTTGGCACGGTCCTGCTTTTACAGTCCACCCACTGATCGTCGCCCCTGAGAGGAAAAAAAAAGTGTCGTGAGACGCTTCCACCTTCGCTCCGCTCGTCGCCAGCCGCGCGCGTGCTAGCGCCTTACCTCTGGACCCATCAGTACACACACCTGTCGCCGTCGACGTGCTTCGTGCTCGACGACGGCGGCGGCACGGCGGTTGGCTACTGCATCGGCTGCGCCAGCATCCCGGACTTTTTGGCAGCGTACCCGTCGTACACATCCGAGGTGCTCGACAGCTCGGGCGAAGTGCTCGCGCTCCGACCTGACCCACTCGCTCCGGCTGAGCCGTGGGCCCACGCCGACGGCTCCGTCAACGGGGCTTGCCTGGCCCAGCTGGCCTACGACCCGCAGCGGCTGCTGCTGACGGACAAGAAGGCGGCAGTCGCGGCGGCGCAATATCCCGCCACGCTGCATATTGACCTGCTCGAGCCGTGGCAGCGCAGGGGATGGGGTGCCCAGCTGCTGGAGCGCACGGTGGGGGCACTAGCCGACCAGCAGAGGGAGCTGCTGTGGCGGCGCCGGCACCGGCGACCACAGCCATGTGCCGTGTCTGCTGGAAACGAGGCTGCTGCCGCCGCTGCTGCTGCTGGTGATGACGATGACGGGACACGCTTGGCGCACGGGGGAGTCTGGGTGGGCGTTGCCGAAGACAATGCGAAAGTGGTGCCGTTTTACGAGCGGATGGGTTTTCGGCTGTTTAGAGCAGGTGGCAGCCACCAGCGAGACCAGGACCAGCACCTGAAGGGCGGCGGCGGCAGCGCTCAGCACCACCGAAAACGCAGCAGCAGCGGTGGTGGCCCGTCCCAACAGGACGACGAAAATGGGGAGAAGACCGAGGCCGAGTGCGGCGCCGAACAGGGCAGGGGCAAGTGCAGGGGGGACGACAACGACGACGACGGCAGCAGCGGCGGCGGCGGAGGCATTGTGCTGGTACGGGAATTTCTCGGGAAAGGCGACGGAAAAGGTCGGAGCGGAAGCGCAGAGTGAGGCTGACCATTGTCTTTGACGAGGTGGAAACATGGATGATGGGGAACGTGGGGAGCCAGCCCGGGCGGTGGCGGCCTGCGCTTGCCGTCTTTCTTCCCCCGTGCGGTGCGTGGTGGTTCAGGACAAGGTTGCACTGCATTGCATGCAAGCCGGGAATACCTGTGTTATTAATTTTCTCTGACTTCTTTTTGCTCCAATCTCCGCCGTCGCTCGTTCCTTGCCACAACGAACAACAGGCCAACAATCCTCATGTCATGACGGTTTGTCTTACAGTGGAACATCGGATGTTTGGCGGCTCATCGCCCAATGGGGTAGCTCGGCTCTCAGCACGCGAGGGGAGAGGGGAGTGCGCGAGCCAGTGAGAGCGACGCATCATGGGGTGGAACGCCAAAAAAACAAAAATCGCCACCGAATCAAACGTTTCCATTTTACACCCGCTGACCATTGTTTCCGGTCTGAATCAATTTTTTTTGAGTCACGCACGTCCGTGGACAAGCTTTTTTGTCACTTTGAGAGACGAAGAAGAAGAAAACGTAAAAAGCAGTCAGAAGAGAAATTTTGTGTAATCAATGTTTACTGTCCTAACTAAGCAGAGTGCGGGTATATCACATCAATCCGTTCAAAACCCAGACCCAAAAAGTACCACGAGGAATAAATCGCAAACGCCCTTTCGTCCCTTTCTTCCCCTGTGAAACCTCCGGGTTCTTCCACCGACCCTGCTCTGCCCAAAAAAAGGTCCCCCAGTAAGAAGAAAAATGGTATTGGTACATTCAAGAGACGTGGGAATTTTCTTGCGCGTGTGCTGGCAATGTTCTTTTTTTCCGTTCCCATTTTCTCCGCCAGGAGGAGGAACACATCATTTCATCCCGCGCAAAACGGGAGACGCCGACGCCAGAATCGTAAACAGGGTATCCGTAAAAGTTTGGTTTTGAGGTGAAATGGAACAAGGATGTTATTTGAAGACAGTGCGTCGAAGTGAAAAAAGTGGTGTTCTTTGGTGATTCGTTCAAGTCGTCATGATTCCTTTACGATCCTCTCGGGAATGCATATCGGAAATTAAAATTGCCACCTGGGCCTTATATCATCGTGATAAAGTAATAAAAGATTGGATGTTGGCATCTGGTCGGGAAATGTTAGAAAAATGAGGGGGTGCGCGGGGCGTCATGAGGGCTCCGTACCAGTTGCGACAAGTCATGACGGCGGGACGTTGTAGAATCATTTAGCACAGAGGGCAGTTGTTGCACTGCTTGTGGCCGCAGGCGGTGCAGGTGGTGCTGATGACAATCATGCCTCCACACTGGCAGCAGTACTCGAAGGCAGGCATGTTGGGTGGTGGTGTTGTTGGATTGGAAGTTTGGTGGTGGTGGTTTTGGAAGTGGACCGTGAGGCGCGTTGGTGAATTGGTTTCTTTGCTGTCGAAGATTGTTGAAGAGTGTGATGAAGAGGAAAGGGAAGAGAAGAAAATGCACAAAGAGGGAGGGAAGCAAGACTATATAGTCGTGAGAGCAGGCAGCCAGGAGGCGAAGAGCATCAGACGAGACAGAAGCTGGAGGACGGAGGACGGAGACGGGGGGGCGTGGGAGTTGTGGAGCTTGGCTCGGTAGCCTCAAGCTTAGCCTCTTGGGAAAGGGAAGTCGTGGAGCTTGAAGCGTGGAGAAGGGCGTGTAAGGTATGGCATGGGCATGGGGAATTGCACGGCACGTCAATGGCATGGCATGGCATGGCATAAGGTAGGCGTCTAGGCTAGGGTGAGAGAAGAGCAGCAAAGACACAGCGGCGGAGGGAGGGGGGGCGTGCTGGGACCAGCGATCTCACTTACACGCAGCCAAATGGGTGCGCGTATGCGTGCTTAGCGTTGTGGAAAGTGGGAAATGGGTGTGCAGCCTGTCCCCACACGTCAATAGCTTGCATCCCATAGGCTGGGCGAGAAAGATGAAGACATATACTTTTTACACCTTGTTTCCTCACTGATTTCTGCTGCTTTTACGTACGTACGACCTGCGCACACCGTGTCTCACCTGTTTGTGGCCATTTTGCCTCTGCGGCTCCCGTGCTATGCTATGCTGTGCTGTAACGTCAGTCAATATTGAAGCAGCAAGCACGGATATTTTGCCTCTTTTCGTCTTGAAGTGCATATTTCCCCCCCAATATAAGCGATTCATTGCCAAAAAGCCAATTCTGACTAGAAGAAAAATAGAATGACGCAGATGGGCCGCATTGTGTGTGCTCTGCGCAACCCACGGCCCAACCCAGAAAAAAAATCAAGACCCCTGGTTGACATTTTTTTAGTGCTGGGCTTAGGCTGCTGGTGGTCCTGCACGACGGCGTCACGGTGGGGAAGGCGAGCGAACGGACCACTAGAGTAAAAAAAAAAAATTGTGGTTTTGCCCTCGGGAAGAGAAGGGGGGGGAAAAGGCCCGAGGGTGGTGGTGCAAGAAAGACCGAGCGAGAAGCGAAGCGTTAATTCCGAGCTGACTTGAAGAATGGAGAGAAATGTGAGTGGAGAGTGTGTGGGAGGAGGAACAGGAGGAGGGGGTGGTGGTGGTGGTTGGCGAGACACGGAGGACCAAAGCGGATGTACGGAAGAATGATGGAAAAAGAATAATATATGAAAAACGACCTAGCTCGTTCCTTGATTCGTTTATTCCAGACGCTCTACTCTTCGGAGTGCGCGATGCTTTCTTCCCGCTTGAAGGTTTCTCCTTCGGGGTCCCTTGGACCCTCTGGCGCTGCTGGCTGTCGTATTTGCCTGTCGTCGCTCGGGTGCAACATTGATTACTGCCCTTATTTCACATCCCGCTTGTCTCCCTGTTCATGCTGCTCTCACATGCTTCTTCATGCACAGGAAACCTAAACCCTGGAAGACGAACAGGAAGAGCCGTCTGCATCGTGCATGTTGCTGATTCATAGAGCCACGCCCCGCATCCCCCATGAGCTTGGGGTCTTGCCTTTTCCCCATGGCCATGCCCATCCATCTGTGTGTTTTTCCCGGGGGGTAAAAGACACGGGGACCACCACCCGGGGGGCCTAGATTCCTTCGCACCACCACCACCATCACAAGCACGGCCGCACAGAGGCTCTTTTCGCCCGCAGGGTTTGCGGGGTAGCCCTGCTTGCCCAGACCCAGATCTTGCGGGCCCCCCATTGGCCGCCACCCGCGAAGCCTCAGCTCGACCATCTTTCGGGATGACGCATTCCTGTCGGCAATGGCACGCCGCGTGCAGCAGCAGAGTGCCAGAGGGCTCAGCGCTTGCGAGCAGGCCTCGGGCGCCCAATCGGATGCCCGTGGGCGGTATCCACGACGAACCATCCAGCACGCGGCTCCCAGGGTCCTCTGGCTGCCTGTTGGACCGAACCAACCCCACGCCCACCCTCCGGCTCGGAGCTAGAGCCAAAGCATAACCACTTCATTATGAAACAGTATGGGGTAAAATCCATCTCATTTCCCTATCTCTCGCCTGTCACCGTCCAGCCCGCTCTTGCGCGGGGTGTGCATCTTGCTGCGTCTGCCAGTCCAGTCCACCTGTCTGTCTCGCATTTCACCTTGAGCTCTCGATTGGCTTTTTTGGGTTTCTTTGCTTTTTCTCCCTTGCGAGTCTTCGGGGAAACGGCCGGAGGAAAGGCCTGCTCCTCTTCCCCAACAAAGTGCTCCGCGAGATCGGTCCGACAACCGACAATGGCCCAAGCTGACTTGCAAATACCCAAGAGGCTGTAGTTTTCTGCCAACGCGGCTTACACGTGGAGACGGCATGTTGTCCTAGTGGTGGTTCGTTTTCCCACCACCTTCTCTGGGGAATCCCATCCATGAACCTCTTGCCAGAACCAGCTTGCAAAGAGCAATGGCAGCCGAACGGCCTTGAATTCTAAAGTCCGTCGTCCGACGTCTAGGTTTCAACCAGGGCATCGAATGCCCTCTTGACCACCCTTTACAAGCAACCAAGGCAACCCCACGAATAGGAAGACTTGGCCTACCACGGCCTGTCGCGCCATCGTAAATCGACTCTGCCGTGTCCCTTGGCCCGGGGTTAAAGTGCACACCCCAAACCCATCTGCCGGCGTGGCCCGACGTGCCTCGTGCTGCTAACAGGTATACACACACGGCCGATCAATATATCGGAGCACTTGGGCACAGGAAGGAAGGGGAAAGAAGACGGAAAACTAATCGTGGCAAACGCATACCTCATCGCGGGGCTCCGGCATCACCCGGTGGGCATCGTCAACAGCCATTCATGTTTGTTTGGAACACGAGGGATGAGGTTTGAGGTGTGTTCGCGCGACTAGAAACACTCTTCTGCTGCCAATCAAACGCCTGCGCTTCGCCGCGTCTTCCATTCCGGCCAGAACGCTTGTTCCCAGAGTTGCCGCAAAAAACGTGGTGGCTTGCGCCGGCTGGCGGCTTATTACGTAGTGCGGGCGATTCCTTGGTCTTCAATGACTTGGGCTAGGCGCCGTGCGTCTGGATGCGGGCGAGCCTAAGCCTGTAACCGTGTTGACGGCAGCGATCGGCTGTGATGGTGACGAGTGGTTGTATAGGCTGTGTTGATGTCATGGCCAGCATTGCTTGAGGTTCGTGGCACTGCATCTCTTGGGCTCTTGGACCCTGGATCAGCAGTGGCAAGCCAGATCCCATCGGTCCCGTGACGATCTAGGTGCCCAACTTGGAACAAACAGCAGATGCGCAGGCCTCCGGGGCAGAAAAAAATCTGCCAATCAACGCACGAATTGTTACGGTAGAGCGGCGTGTTAATGTCCATACCCTTGGGCAGAGTCAACCTGCCATTGCAGTTCCAAAGACAAAGGTACCAACCCGCCTGACTTGTTGATTGCCTGAAACGATGTGCCATAAAAACATGACAAGAATAAACACCAGTCTTTATTCCATATAGAATAAACTCTTTCCCAAATTGTTTAGCTGTTAGAGTGTAAATGGCCGCCAGCGATCCAGAACGTCCACTGGCCATCTAGATCCGCCCGTCTTCTGCAGACTCCCGCGGGCCGTCAAGACGAACCCAGACTATTTCCCCCCTCCCCTCCCCTCGTTCCATAGAGCCGGCGCGGTGGTGGGTCATGTGTTCATGACTCTTGGGGCTTGAGGCTGAATGCTTCAGGCAAAGGCTATTGGAGCGGTACGCACTTGGGTGCTCAGACGCGGCTTGTGTCAGGAGGGAATCATGACGTAGGATGGTTTCTTTGAGGCTACGAGGTGAACAAAAAGGGTATTTTGGAGATCGTCGCTCACATGGGCACCCAACGTGGGGAAGCTTTGCAGGCATGTGATTGGCCACACGGAACCGGGGGGGAGCAAGGACAAGACCACACGTAAACGCATGGTGAAAAAGTTCCAAATTGTGCATTCTATACATAGTTGATCCAAATTTGTATTTGCAAGAGCTGCTTGCACATTTCTTTGTCATGACTGTGCTGAAGGCCAGATTTAGCACGGCGGTACCTGACTCGGGCGCCGAGATTTGGTGGCGGCCGGTTGTACCTCACTGCCTGCTGCACAGCCACAGGGAAGAAAGCCTGGCTGTCAGCCGCCCGTTCTGCCTCGCTGAGCCGAGCACAAACGCGAGCGCACAGCACGACGGTGGTGCAAGGGCAACCGCCGGAGGCTGTTCTGGGAAATGGAAACCCGGTGAATGACTGACTGGCTGGCTGACTGACTGACTGTGCTGCCTCTCGGGTGCAATCTCTCCCGCCGTAAACAAAGAGGCTCAACCGAACGGCGGCTGCCTTACGTCCAGCCTTGCGCCGAGGGCTGACCACTCATGTGCGCCAACCCGCTCCTTGCGTAAGCTGAGCGTGCAGAAAAGTCCATTGCCCATCTCAACAAAGCGTAGGGCATGAGGCCGACGAAACAACTCAGCGGATTACCTGGCTCCAGACACTCTCGCCATCTCGCTATCGTTCATGTGTAGCCTGCCAAGTGGCGCGACATCCTCCTCTGGTACGCCAAGGCTGTTAAGTTAGTTCGACTCCAACACATCCCAAAAAAAAGGTCCTACAGAGTGGAGTAAGGCTCAGACTGTCATCCTACCAGGCAAACGCGGCCTGAACGTCGACCTCGCTCTGCGAACACAGATTCACTGCTGTTGGCTCCCTGCAGAGAATTGCTCTTTATTAATCCTATCGTCATCTTCATTTTGTAATTTCGAACCATCGACGCTCTTTCATCTTTACTGTCGCTTCCTCACAAACGTCTCACTTTCAACCCCTCATCTGTTGCCCATAATGGTAAGTCAACTCTGAACTATGCTCTGCGAGTTCTTGAACCCCCTAATATCCGAAACCGCCTTTCCCCCCCAGATTACTGACCTTGTCGTCTTTACAGAGAATTCCCATCTGGAACAACAATAATGCAACCAGGGATGGCATCGTTCAAAATGACAGCACGACGAGTATTTTGCCCATGCGTCTAAGAAATGACCAAGATGGAGACATCGACGTTGCCACTGCAACCAGCGGCGAAGCTGCCCTTCAACTAGAACCCATCCCAGAAAAGGATTCCTTGATAGTCCAGGTCAAGCCTCCTACGGAGCCCATGACGGATACCCCCCATGTCCCCACCGACATCGTTCTGGTCATCGACGTTTCTGGGAGCATGGCTGCTGCTGCACCGGTCCCGGGAGAAGACCCCAGCGAGGATACCGGTCTTTCGGTTCTCGACCTCACAAAGCACGCTGCCCGGACCATTATCGAAACCATGAATGAGAATGACCGGCTGGGAATCGTGACTTTCAGCAGCAAAGTCAGAGTCCTTCAGTCCCTAACCCCCATGACAGATGCGCACAAGGACGATGCCCGCAAAAACGTCACCAATATGCGACCCCAGGACGCCACTAACCTTTGGCATGGTATTATGGAGGGCCTCAAACTTTTCAAAGGGCAGGAGTCTTCATCTAGAGTCCCGGCAATTTTGGTCCTAACCGATGGAATGCCTAATCACATGTAAGCTACTTCCCAGCGTGCTTCGCCCCCTTTTTTGTTATTATTCAACATTGACCAACACAATGTTTCAGGTGTCCTCCTGCGGGCTATGTCCCCAAGATTCGAAACATGGGCCAGCTTCCTGCCACCATCCATACTTTTGGCTTTGGCTACAGTCTCCGTTCGGGACTTCTCAAGTCCATTGCCGAGATTGGCGGCGGAAACTACGCCTTCATCCCAGACGCGGGCATGATTGGCACCGTCTTTGTGCACGCAGCAGCCAATCTCCAGAACACGTATGCCACAAAGGCCAAACTCAAGCTCCGGTACTCTTCCAAGCTTGAAGTGGAAGAGACCATGGGCAAATCGGTGGACCAGGAGCCTCCCAAGACTCTCGAGAACGGCATCGCCGAGCTTACCTTGAATCTAGGAAACATCCAGTTTGGGCAATCCCGCGACGTCTTTCTGCGCGTCAAGAACCTGAACCTCCTCAGGGGTGATTCTTCCGAGGTAATTCCCGATGTCATCGAGGCCACTCTCAGCTACACCAAGCCCAGCTCCTCCCGGAGCGACCCCTCCGTAGTCACCGTCTCCCGTAGCATTCTAGAAGCCACGAACCTGCCTGCAGATGAGATTGCCTACCACGAACCCAGGTCCCAGATATGCCACTTCATCTCGTCGCTGTTCCCCATTCGCCCCGATGGCGAGCACAACCACGATGCGTCGGTTCTCCCAGACAAGGTGACGGAGCTCAAGGAGCTTTTCGGCAGCCTTCCATCCAAGCCCTACCTCGACTCCAGAAACGTCTCCCTGAAGCAGGACATTTCCATCGACGAGCCCAAGGGACAGGTCTTCATGGCCGTCGACTCGGCAGAGTTCTTCCGGAAATGGGGCTGCCACTTCCTGCCCTCGCTCCTCAACGCGCACACCCGCCAGATTTGCAACTCGTTCAAGGACCCGGGCCCTCTCCAGTACGGCACCGACAGCCCTCTCTTCAAGACGTGCCGGGACGCCCTCGACAGCGCCTTTGACAAACTCCCCGCCCCGGAGCCGACGCCCATCACCCGCCACCGCCACTGGGGCGCGCGGTCCCGCGCCCCTGTCGCGGCCTCGGCCCGGTCCTCGGTGCCCATAAGCATGAGCCGCTGGAACAACTCGAGGGGCGTCTGCTTTGCGGGCTCGACGAGCGTCACCCTCGCCTCGGGCAGGACCGTCGAGGTGCGCAAGCTGCGGCGCGGCATGAAGGTGCGCACCCCGCTGGGCTCCAGGAAGGTGGCCATGGTGCTCCGGACCCCCGTGCAGAGCGAGGTCCTCTGCCGCGTCGGCAAGGTCCTCGTCACCCCCTGGCACCCCGTGTCCGCCGACTCCAAGACCTGGGGCTTCCCGGCGAACACGGCCCAGGGCGCCGTGCTGTACACGGGCTCCATCTACTCCGTCATGCTGGAGCGCGACCGCAACTCGGCCGCCCACGCCATCAGGGTCGGCGGCCATTTCTGGGGCGTCACTCTGGGCCACGGCCTGACGACCGGAAACGACGTCCGGGCGCACGCCTTCTTTGGCGATTACAACGCGGTTGGCAAGGGACTCGTGGCATTGGGGCGTCGACCCCACGGCGTCGTAATCGGCAGAGGGGTAGAGCGGGACGAAGCAACCAACCTGGTGACGGGATTCAAAAGTCGCCATAAGATTGCTGCGTAGCAGGAGGGCCATTCACTGTCCTTGGCAATGGGTAAATAGTGGCGCCAAGTAATGATAGCCATCCACCGTCGGGATGAAAAGCTACCACTTCGCAACACATCCTGACCTCATGAGACCAACGAAAGACTAGAACTCGATTCACTCACGTGATAATTAATACAAGCTGTCGCCACTTGACTCCCTACTTCACAACTACCCGCGTAGGTTTACCATCAGGTGTCACAGACCGCAGGGTTTTTCTACCACGTACAGTGAGGGCGCAAAAATTCCGCTCAGTTCATGATTGTATGCCATAATGATATTTAGAAAGTTTATCTAAAATATAAAAATAATTGGTAAAATATATAAAACTATTTATTTTACTTTATTGGTTATTCTTTTTATTTGTTTTACCCTAATCTTTATGTGTTGAGTTTCGATCCAGAATCATGAACTGAGCGGAACTTTTGCGCCCCAGCTGTAAGAATGAGTCGCCTTGTGGGTTACTGTCGGTTGACTAGGTCTTTGGTCAACGAAGGCACGGGCTACAAATGAGGGTCTCGTACGAGGGTCATCATCATAGTCATTGTTCCTTGTTGTTGTTCTTGGTTGTTCTCATCTAGCTACCTAACCGGGCGGGGTTTTGGTGTTGACGGCTGCCGCAGGCAGCCTAGTCATGTGCGAGACCTCAGGCCACAAGGGCTATGGTCGTAACGGCTGCAGCGTAATTGCCCGAGTCATATTGCGGAATGGCGAACGTGCCGCCGCCGGCCAGGAGCTGTCAACTAAAAGGCCCATTCGCACATAAGACGCTCAAGGAACAGTCTAATCTACCAAAAGTTATAGGTTCCGGCCACCAGAATCTATAAGCTAGGGGCTAAAATAAGATCTTGCTTACTGTGTGATGAAATTAAACCCGAGATGTATTCATTTTTGGTCTATCCAAACGCCAATCTTCTGCCAAAAAAAAAGCCCGATCTTTCCAATCTGTCCTTTCCATCGTCCCCTCTACCTCTCCCTCATCCTCCACCCGCGCCGCGTCTCATTCCCGACTATGAGTTGGCCTCGACCGACCTCTTGATCGCAAGGAGCTGGTGGATCCACAGCGCCGAGTTATGCTGTGGATTGCTGCTTTGCATGCCGGAAAGAAATTGGGCCTCTTGTTGTATGAGCGTTAGGGCTTTGTATAGCTTGTCTTGGAGTATCTCAAGGGCTGCTTTTTCCTATTGAATGAAGTTAACTTCATTATTGGATACCCAGATTGCAAGAGAGCCATGTATCCTAAGATCGCGAGATTCACGAACCGGGCATTGCAAAAGGCGATAGCGTATTCAAGTTATCTTGAATAAAGTTCTGTAGTCCAATGCTGGGCTGTACGCCATGTTTGAGATTCTGATATTTTGATTGGTAGATTTGGATTATACATTGGGGCGTATTCCTGTGTGTAGCACAATGCGGTTGAACTCCATCTTGTTTGCGTTGTTCTTGGGTGGGGTGTGTGTGGCTTGGCAAGGATGCGAGTATGTGCCTTTCCTACCCGCAAAGCCCGACGATATTGGTACTCGTACTGACCGTAGTGTCAAGGAGTGGCAGTGATGTGCAAGGGTATTGATGATGATAGTGAGAGAAAGAGGCTAGGCTGGTCTTGGCAGGCATTTTATATTGGTTCAAGGTATCCATAAAGGTATATCTCCGTTGCATTGTATGAGGATATTGGATACTATGTGTAAAAGGCTACAAGGGTATTGTTGCCTAGCTGTTAGGTTTACTGTGTAGAGCTTATTGTGTTGACTTGGGCCACTTTCTGGACCTCAAGGTTACTAATCATAAGATCTTGCTAAGCCCTAGTTACTAAAAGCAAGAGCTACTAAGAGAAAAGATTCTATTAGGCCTTATAGATTAGAAGCCAAATTAAATAAGACTTAGTATCATAGTAACCCTAGGCTAAAAGAAAAGAAAAGAGCATATGTGATAGTGTGTAGCCAGATAAAGAGAGGGGGAAAAAAACCGGGGAAAAAGAACTCTCGTTCCTCGACATAAACGTTTTGCATCACAGACACAAACTTTTTTGTACTTTGTAACCTTCCATTCCTTTTTTTAAACTTGAATCTACAAGGAAATAATAAACTTTAGGTGGTATCCCGCGGCGCCAATATAGGCCTCTGCTCCCAATCCTTTACATTCAAAGCCCAACACCTTCCATCCCGCTGCAATGTGCTATGCCTGTCCATTCTTCTTCCAAATAAGTAGGTCCATTCACTAAAACCCGACGCCAACTCTGAATCAAAGCCCTGCTTGATCCCCTTCGCCAGGCGTTATCTTTGCGCCGGTTCCAAACTGCCGTTTAACAAAAACAATCAAGAAATATAAAAGACATTCCACACAGAAAGTTATAAGAGATACAATGAGTCACCCCAAAATGTACAGGACAGTCACATCTCTCGACGGGCATGAAAATAGCGCCCGGCCAAGAGACGAACCAATTAAAGCTGCAAGGGGGACCGTATGTGAAAAATATGGTCATCATGTGTTCCGAGAGGCTTGAAGTGTTCGAAAATTAAGCCAAAAGAACAATTGTGTCAAGAAGAATTAAATCATGCCCCCTGGCAAACCACCTCGGGCCATGCCGGGTGGCATTGGTGGCGGTCCTCGTGGGTGAGGGGGGCTGTTGCGGAGAGAGCGGGCTCGGACATTCATTCCGTTCGCCTCGCTGGCCGCCTTCCGGAGTCGCTGCTGATACTCCGTAGGAGTTTCGTCGTCGCTCATTGGAAGGCGCCCCTCGTCAGCGCTCATGGGGCTAACAGGGATGCGCTGGTTGTACATGGCAGGTTCATTTCCAGGTCTGCGTGGGGCAAGTTCGTTCATAGTGTTGGTCTTGCGTCGAGGGTTGATAGGAGGTAGAGGGGGGGCAGAGGTGGGAGCAGTCATCGGCGAAGGGACAGGACCGCGCATGCCCACATTGCCAGGGGCACCAGCGGACATCATGGGGGGGTCTGAGATGTCTCTTGGTCGCGTCATTTGATGGACCTGATCAAAGCTAAGAGCGGGCGGTTCGCCAAATTGGTTAAAGCGAGCAGGAGAAGCATTGCGGCCTTGGTTTGTGTGAGATGGCGATCGAATCATACCACCCTGTCGAGGAGCCCCGGCAGAGCCGGGAGAGCCCATGGGGGCCTGGATTTCGTCCCGAATAGATCCACTGCGAACACGGGGAGGCCTGCTGCCAGATCGGCCATCGTTGTTGCTGTTCTCGGAGCCGCTTCGGTCACGGTGTGATGGAGCACGGGAAGTAGATCGAGAGCCACCGCCGCTTCTCATGTCGTCACTCGGCATTCGGTTGAATGAAACGGGGGGAGCACGTCGTTCCCGAGATGCCTGTCGAGAATCGGGCCCTCGCAGGCTTGGGGCTCTCTCTCGGGATGGCGGTCCTTGGTATCGTTGCTGCACTTCAATCTCCTTCATCCTCTGCAGTTCACGACGGGCCTGTCTAAAGGCCTTCAGACCGGCGTGAACATTATCCTTTTCAAGCGAGTCGTTGGCGCCTTCGAATCCATCTTCAGACTGTCGAAGTTGCGACTGTGGCTGCTCCTGCCTTGGCTCGTATTCGGCCTGAGCGGACTCCGGGCGGGGGGTATACGGACCGGGACTCTGGGTCGTGCTTCCTAGACCAAGAAGCTTCTTCGCCTTTGTCTGACCCTGCTCGCTTCGGTTCTTATCGACCAAGGAGCCAAAGCTAGACTTCGCCTTCAAGATTCCCAAGGCATTAGCCCTGGGAGGGGGGGGGAGCTCGGACAGAGGGGGAACAGCAGGAGCAATGCTACCGCTGTCTGACTCGACATACGAAGTCAGCCTCTCACGAACCCGGCGAGCACCATCAGCCAAATGGCGGGCAAAGTCATCAGGTTCATTCTCTTGCTCAAGATCGATCTTGGAATCGTGAGCAGATGGAGGAGCGACCGCAGCGCGCTCCCGAAGATCAATAGATGATCTAGATCTGGTTGGGCTGGGCAAATCCGTATCCATGGACATGGCCACACCTTGTTCGATCGACTCCCAAGTGCTGGGCTTGGTAGTCAAAGGCTCATAAACCTGAACATCGTCACGTTCTGGAGGGAATCGGGATGCAAGGTCAGATTCATTGGGCACACTGCCGTACACAGAGGAGGCGTTGCTATCGTGTCTCAGGTGGGCACGAACCATACCGCTCAAGCCACCTCTGGTAGGCCCCAGAGTAGGGGAATCTTCGGGTGATTCGTGGTCTTGGCTATCATCGATGGTCAAAGGGGCCAGAGCTGTTGGCTTTCTGAAAGCGGGATGTTCATTGTCTGCAGGTCGCTCGACAGTAACCTGTGGTGGTTGAGGGACTCCAAGACGAGTCGGAACATTTTCAAGAAGATCATCTTCGTCGTCGAAGAAAGTGGAGTTATGGCTTTCCGGCTTCAGTCCGACAGGCGCCTTCAACGAAGCATTTGAGTCGTGCTTGTCCTGAGCTCCTCGGTGAACTGAGGGAGATCGAGATCGAGATCGAATGCTCGCAACTGAAATACTAGAGTCATTGTGGAATCGGGTTGTGGGTGTTTCACGTCCCTGCTGAAGCTGAAGCTGACGTTGAGCATATGTCGATTCATCGTACATAGCAGCCTTTGCCAGCACGCTCATACTAGCGATCTTGGACTTTTCATTCAACGAAAGGGTCTGAGGCTCCCCAGTCTCGCTGATTGGAGGGCTGAGAGGAGGCGTGGCACCAAAGGCAACCCGTTCTTCCAGCGCGGCGAACTTGTTTTGGGGCTCCAATGGGCTTGCTTGAGATGAGATGGTGGTGGGAGGGCTGAAAGATCGCAGGTTAGGTGCGCTGGCCTTGGCAAGAACAGACCGGTTGTTAGACAATCGGTCACCAAAGGTTGCACTGGCTGGTGAGGGCGTGAGCTCTGGAGTGCGGTTGGTGAAGTTTCGCTGCTTAGAGAGAGTGTCGATTCTTGAAAGAGAAGACGTCTGCTGATTGTGCATCTCTTGGTTGAGGCCTGATTCATACAATCGGCGTGTGCGTGTAAAGGTTCGCTCAAGCGGGGGCGTTGGGTTTGCTGCAGCTGCAGCGTTCTGCCACTCCTTGATAGAAGCAGCAGGCTGTGATGAGGTAATGGAGGTGGCGGCGGTGGAATTGCGAGCACCAGCAGAAGGTGCCGATGAGGTTGTGGAGCTTGTTTCTCGTCGTCGGTTGTAGTCGGATTGGGGAGAATCTGGACGCATTGGTTCCAAGTCGAAGGAATCACTCTGCTGGTCCTCCGTGCCATCATTTTCCTTCTCAGTTTGACGCCACTTTTGAAAGGCGGACTGGGCAACATCATGGTCATACAATGCTCGACCGGAAGTAGCCCCCCCACCGTTGCCAGCAATCTTGTAAATCTTTTGTCGCCCGCCAAACAAGATGTTGCCTTCAGTTGGCTTGGCACGGCTCATAATGCTGCCCGAGATGGAGGAACCATCATCGGAATTGTAGGCACTATCGCGAGCAAACGGTGCCCGTATCGACTCAACCTCGGCGATATCTCCGAGTCCCCCGCTGAAGCCGAAGTCCATGAGCCTAGATTGTCTCTTTGGAAACAGTACGCTGTCGTCGCTGGCCTTTCCAACCTTAGTGTTCGGGTCGTCCTGCTCGCGTAGCATGGAGAATCGGGCTGACAACCCAGTCATCAACAGACTTGTTCTGAAATCATCGCTCGGAGGGAGAGCAGCCGTGAGATCAATCTCCTCCTTCACCTCCTCTTGTTGCTTCTTCTTTCCAAACATCTTGAAAGGACTGGACGACTCAGACTCGCCCGACATACGGGGAGGAGCGACCAAGTCATCCTTGGAAGCCTTCTTGCTCTTGTTTCGAAAACGGTTCATGATAGCGAGAGTATTGAGTGAGTCGTTGACTTTGCAAGCCGTTAGCTCGGGTGTTGTCTGCTGTCTGAAATCCGAGTTTGATTTCAATTCATGTCAGGCTGCGGGGACAGAATCGCGTTTGGGTTGTTTGCGGATGGATGGAGCTAGAACACTAATTTCAAGTCAGCCTTACTATTAGATGCATTTGCTGCGACAAGAGCCACCGGTACATGTAACCCGTGCCCGGACATTCGTTAGGACTACCATCAACGGTCGGATCAAGGGGCACATGCCCTCGAAGCTTTGACCCAATGCACGAGCAACGGCCAAAAAACCACCAAATCACTTGTCCGAGTTACGGGCTTGTAAACAAGAAAACGTACCTAATTGTGTTGCTAGACCGTCTCTCGGATGTTGTTGACCAGAAACGCGGGCCCGTGAGACTCAGGTCAACAGAGCCGATACACTCTTTCGAGTGTGGCCAATGCTCCTAAAGGCCTGTACCCGGGACGACAGGCCAAATCTGGGAGGTGTACTTGGTTGATGATACGTAGCAGTTCGTGTGCTAGCAAGTTGGATTGTTTGCTCCAGGCCAAAAGAACGAAAAGATGCAGCAGAATATGCACAAGGTCAAAGATGTGGGCGGTTGAAACGAGCCGGTACGGGTGACTCCAAAGGGGGGATGTTTAGTCGAAGCGGACGGACGAAAAGCGTGTCTCAAAATCGGCGGAGAAGAGACAAAGGTCGACGGTTAGTTTTTTGCGGTAGCGATCGTGGTGGCTCTTGCTTGCGGATCTCCGAAGGGAGAACAAGAGGTTTGGGCGAGGAAATGAGATGGATGGTGGCAATGACGGGGGTCAAGGGAGTGACCTGGCCAGCAGTAAAGGGCGATTCTTTGGTCAGTGAGAAGTGAAGTAGAAGAAAAGCAGCGAGAGGCACGCAAAGAAACAGAAATCGAGTCGTAGGGACTGTGACTTGCTTAACCTGTGACCAGAGGTGTCAATGGGAAAGGAAGAAAAAAAAGAGGAGAGGCGATAGTTGAATGGATGGAATGTGAATGAGAAGCCCACCCCGGCTAGACTGAACCAGGGTATTTCTTTCTTTTGACGGGACGAGCGAGAAATTGGGCCAGGCCATGAAGGGGGAATTTGGGATTGACAAGGCCAGTCGATAGCAAAGGCGCTAGAGACGAGCAGAAGAGGAGTGAAAGGGGCGTGTTGAGTGTGGGACGACAAGGGGGGTGGTGTCAGGGGTACCGGACGCTATGACCTAACAGGGACTAGGAAGGTACGAGGTGACACGGTACGTATCTCTCTCTTTTTCTCGCTTCTCGCCCGTCCCCTTTCCAGCAGCTGTCTGGAGTCCCAGAAATCAGGAACCAAGGTAGCCTGTACTTGGCATTCCTCGTATTCAATTGCCCCAGATAAAGTATTGACTACCATGGAAGTGGGATGCATGTCTGGCATTCATCATTTAGGGCGCCGCAAAGGAAGGGCGCGTGTCTTATGAGACGGGCGCCTGTACTCGCTCACACGGCCGGCAATTCTTGTTTACCTTTTCTGCATGGCGATACTCGGGACACTGGAAGCGAGGCGGGCGAGTACACAACCGTTTTATTAGTCCATCCCTTCTCTTACTCATCTCATCTCGACGCGTTGTCACCGCCATCAACTCCATACATAGCATGTAGGCCCATCCTTCCAAGTTGTGCCCGCCTCTGGGTTTCCCACCAGTCACCATCGCTCCCCGATGATTTGCGGATGGGTCGATGGGTCGCTGGCGACAGGGGTTCCGGGTGATGGCGTTGAAAAGAAAGCAAGAAAAAAAACACTGCAGCCAGATGGGATGGGATGAACGGTGCAGCTGCCGGGCGTGCCTGAGTCTGCTAGCTGCGGGGACGGCGGGGGCGCGTGGCGTTGAGTACGTACCCCGGCTCAGGGACAGGGAAGGTGCAAGTTGAGTTGAGTTGGCTTTGGCTTTGGCCCGGACTTGGGCTCGACGGCCGGGAAGGATGGAAGGGAAAGAAGGAAGCACCGGCCCACCCACCGCCGCCCACCACCACTCAGCACCGAGGACGAGCAGTCGCGCTGATGGTGCGGCAAGGGTGGAAAGGAGCACCCATGCTGTACCGCAGCACGCACGCCACCTCAGTGCCATTTCTAGCGAGCTGCACTGGGCTCCAGTGGGCTTGGGCAGTGCTCGCTCGGGGGCCTGTAAGGGCCCTCGTAGGGGACCCCGAACTCCAACTTCAGCGCTCTCTGGTCGAGTTGTCAGCGCCAGCACCAGCCCGGTTCGTCCGCCCGAACTCCACTGGAGAAATTCAGCTTACCGTAGTGACGCATGGCCAAGAAGGGTGATTTTCATGATCTTCCTAATCCCGTTCATGCTGCCAGCCCTACTGTGTCATCTCAAGAATCTGAAGACCATCCCCCCGGGTTTGTAACCCACGGTCTAGATGCTGACAATGCAGAAGCGGCGAAGTAAAACGCACAAAGGACGAGGCGAGGATCCTGATACCAGCCCGGGCGCCTGCAACCATCATGCGAGAGGGTTTGAGGCTCGCCAGGACCCTAGAGTCACCCAGCTCCGGTGCGGCACAGAGGCATCATGAGCTCATCCTGTTGTTTCGTCTTCGCGGGCTGGACTCTAGGGCCAAGCCCAGCTATGCCCAGTCGGCTCTGGCATCAAAACCTTCTTGCCCGTCAGCTGCTCCGACCATGCGCGTCTCACTCCGAGCGGCAATGGAGTCTCAGTAAAAAAAAAACACAAAGCAAGACATAACCACGGATCCTTCGCCCAGTGCCGACGTCTGACAAAATCCCGGGTTGTCTAAGAATGCCGTTTCCGCATCCCCGTCCGATTTCCGCTTTTGAATCGCCCGTCTGCCGGCAGCCGTCGTAGCCCCATTTCCCGCGCGTCGTGTTTGAGGATATCCCACCTGATGTAATTGGGACTCACTCTGTCCGAAAGAAGACGAACGGTTCACGTCATCTGGTCTGGGAGCCCAGGCAACCAGTGGCAGCCGCAGATAACAAACAGGGCCTCGCAGAACTGACTGGTCATGAAGAGACGGCAAGCTTGGACGAGATCAGAGTGTTTTTTCCCCGCCACCCCACCACAGCCAAACCACTGCAAGAACGGCACACGGGCTTCTGCTGGCGCCTCGTTCGCGCATGTGAACCTGCGACTGAAACTGAAGCACCGGAGGGACGGCACCCCGAATGAATGAGCGAATACTCTATTGTGCGAATGAACGTCTCAAACTCGAGACGGGTTTGCAGTTCGGCTACACAAGCCCAGCATCAAAATGGTGTTCTTGCTTCTGTTGGTTTTGCTTTTTCTCCAACAGATAGCATACAAGGACCAGACAGGCCCTCAGCCATCCCGCCCTCTCCCGTTCTCGCCCTCGTTCTAATCCAATCAATCACCCCGCCATGCTTGGCTTCCTCAGCTCTGAGAAAAGAGATCGACGCAGATGGTGCGCCCTCAGTATCATGGTCGGCGCAGCCGTTGGAACGGCTAGTGCCTGGGCACATCTGGTGCCATGCCATGCGGCCCCTAGTGCCCCTGCGTATCACCCGCCAATGGTTGTGGGTGATCATCTCGGTCGTCGCGGAAGAGTTAGAATCGAGATTCGGATACTTGGGCCCGTCAAAGCAAAGTCTAAGTATGTGGCACGGCGATGACTATCTAAACCAAGCTCCCGAGAATGCTTGTTTCAAGTCTAGCGAAAGCGAGTCTCAATACAACAATCGTGACATTTTGTCGGCCAGGCTCGGGCGGGAGCGGGCTCCAGTGCAAGGCATGTGGGATTTCGCTACCACTGCGTCACCATGTCCGGCGCGATATGCAGTTACTATCACTTATCACTGTAGCAGCGATACTTCTGGGATCGGGAGAGGCGTCTGAAGTTGGCAAGTACCCCATCCCCATGGCGTCGTCGTCGTCGTCGTAGGCTGTTTTCTGCAGCTTCATGGGGGGATCTCCCCATCCGCCACAAAGTTAGACCTCGTCCCCCTCCCCCGCGTACATGTATTCAGCCCCTATTTCCCTAGGACGTCTGGAGTTGGCATGTGTAGGCCGCCGGCCCCTGATTTCGCCTGTCTTGAGACGTTCTCCTATCTGAGGAAAAGAAACGAGGGCCCGGCCAACCATTTTTGAATGCTTAGCCTCCCCGCATTGCATCCAAAACCCACGGTCGACGCCGCCTGCGCCCAGCGAGTCTTACAACGACACTGACACCTCTCCGCTCTCGGCCACCACTGGCCATGGGCTGTTGGTGCGCTCGTGCGCGTTTGCCACCACACATTAGCCCCAGCCCCGGTGCAAACAACGTTGCCGGTCCCTGCGCAGATGCACGCCTGCGAAGCTCACGGACGAGTGATGTTTCCAAACCCATCGGCCAGCCACCGACCCTCTCAGAATTTCTTCTGTTTGTCTGCCGTCGGCCATCTCAGCTCGGCAGGCCTAGGGTGACAGGACCCAGATAAACGCCATGCCCGCCCACCTGATCAGACGTCGCCGCGCCACAAACGCTGCACCTGCATCCCCCGAGTCGTGCATCGCAAGGACTCATTTGCTCGCGTGGTTCAGGCTCCGGGCCTCATTTTCGACTTTCTTTTTTCTCGCCTCGCCAAACGTCCATTCCATAAAAACTACGGCACGTGCGGCGCATGGTCCCCGTTTGATGTCGATCACTGCACTTTTTTCTAACCACAAGTGCTGTAGGGCTCTAGCGCTGGGATTATCCGTCGGCACTCATTCCATTTGAGCAAGGAAGGGTGGGAAAATAAGGCCTGAGCAGCGCAACACCCAGTCACTCAGCTTAGACTACGCTATGAGACAGGAGACGGCCCAAGACAGAAGGCTCGTCTGGGGCAGCCATGACGTGTCTCCGCATATGATTCTCGTTTGGTTCCTGGCACCACAGGCGGGATTGCAGTCTCCACCGTCGTGAAGTGATGTGAAGGCATTTCTTAGACGATATGGCAGCATTGTGGTGCATAGTGGCAATCGCCATGCATGTTGACAGCGATATGCCCATGCACGCAAGACGATCATAAGCTGCCCCTTTCACTCAGCAGACCGACCTGTCGTTTTTTTTTTACCATCATGGTCGTAAATCTCCCCACAAGACCATATTCCGTCAAAAGACTCCCTACCATCCAGTTCACACTGGTCGCCCCTGATGATGTGGGCCCAAGGCCAAGGAGCTCAGAAGTAGAAAACAGTTCAACCTTTCCCAGGCCCACGAGAATTTTTTTTGGGAAAATGAGCAATAAGAAAGAGAAAGATCGTATACGGCCCCGCTCTCAGAGTTCTTTGTGCGACTCCTCATCCATGCCGCGCGTTCAAGAAAACAACAGGCGTCTAGGGCCTTTCAGGGGCATCGTGTGGCCATGGTATGCAGCAGGACAGCTCTAGGCGCACAGTTTTTTTTTTTTTTTTGCCAATCCCCCCGCCGCCAATATCGCAGAGTGTCGCTCTCCAACTGTAATGTGCCACTGACAAACATCCCTTGTCTGTGGGCACCTCGCTAGCAACAAACGCCCGATCCTGGCCCTCGGGGCAACCTCCTCAGCGGCCGAGCCTAGGCGTGCTGTCCGCTGTGCCTGTCAGAGTCCGCGAAGAGGGGGGAACGCGGACTCTGCGTGATGGGCATGTGTGGGCCAATCACAGGGCTGTTCCTGAGGCTATTCTGCATCTGGCCGTAGCTCGCTGTGCCACTATTTTAGCTGCAGAAGGGAAGGGGGGATGATGAGGCGGAAGGGGGTGCCGGTAGTACCCTGGCCCTGTCTCGCAATCCAGGACCTGGCCGGGGAAAGAAGCAACAACCTAGAAGGAAAGGAAGAAAGGGTGGGTGAAGTGGGTGACATCGCGAAATCGGATCTACCAGCACCCACCCCGTCTGTCTGTTCTCCGATCATCGTTGTCCATGCTGCCCGGTAATCTGCCTGATATCTGCTGGTTAGACATAGATAAACGCACCGTAACCTCGACATCGACTCCGGACTCGAGTTTGGTCGGCACTCTATTAATGTTTCTCCGTGGCACTTCCCTTTCGGCTAGCAAGCCCACCGTCGTGGCGCCGTGGGCTATTGGGACGCTAGCCAGCGGTTCACAACCGGTTGTCGTTCCCCGAGAGTCTTTTTTCCTTTTGCAAGGCTTATGCTACGTGGGCTCTGGAGGATTCCAGCTCCAGCGACGTGCGACACACAAAAAATGCCTCTCGAGATTGGACCTTGACCTCGGACATTGGCCTTGAATTCGCAGTTAAATCCCTTATGCTTCCGGCCTTGTCCTGCTGGTCAGGGCCCTGGTGTCCTGACCACCTCGCCGGGACCGTCTAACGGCTCGCCTCGCACCCAGCCGACATGGCGATGAGCGCTGCGCCCCTGTCGGCGATGGTACCTTGCCGGCCTGGACGACAGGTTTTGGGGCCTGAACAAAGGCTAAAAGTCTAAGAGTGGATGGTTCCTTTCGCCTCCTTCACAGCTCAATCTCCAGGTTTCCCCAGTCTGCAGTCCAGAACGACGTGGTCCGGTCCCCGGCGGTGGTTGCGCCCAAATCAATGGCCCATCGTTATAACCAGCGCCGTGTCCGCCACATGGTCCGAGAGGCTGCCTGATGTCGTTCAGTCGTCATCCCTCGGCCCGCCATTGCCTTGGCTAGACAGGTTGAAGATCAAGCCTCGCCACTTGGCATGACGGGCAGCCTGAGTTGGGTCCCCATCTCGCGGTAAAACCACCTCGACGACCACACAAGGACAGTAAGGCGGGCGCGTCTGTGCACTCACTCACTTGTCTTTCACTTTGTCACATCTCATCACCGGCCCCAAAACTCTGTCGGTGGTTTTTTTCCGTCAATTAAACTGACCTCGGTCCATGTTCACAACACGTCATACATTTCGCTCGCGCTTTGGATGAACTTGAATCTCTCTACCTTGTTTGTTGTCCCTTTCGTGAATAGTTGGGATCGTCGTCCCGGCAAGCTGGCTCCCACCCCTCCCCTGCAAGCACCAACAGGGCTGCATGAGGACCAATCTCCGATCCGCATTCTGCTCACTCAGCCTCGTGATGCTTCTTCAACAGAGGCCCCCAATGTCGCTGGGGGCTGCATCTATCGAGCTTTATGCCGGTGCATTGTTCTTATCGGGTTATGCTCGCTGACATGCCGCCAATCAACCCATCCTAATTTTGGTCTCGAGGCGACCATCGCTGGGCCCGGCACTATGGAAAGCCACCCGCTTAGTGTAATTTCTCCATCACCGTAGAGTTCAATCCGACGCCGTCGCATTGTGAATTTGTGAATGAGCAATTCGCTCTGAAGACAGACGCCGCGCCGCGGGTGCCAAGAGATTGCGTCGTTCAAGCCCGTCAAAGTGTCATGCCATGATGCATAGCAAATGGACTCTGCCTTGGGGGCCTCGGGCTCATTTGGGGAACTGAACAGTTCGTCCACCCACCGCGGCCCGAGCACGAGGGACCGGTCTTTTAGTAGAATTTCCAGAACGGTCAAAGTGCATTGCATGTCCAAATTGAAACCCCCCCAAAAAAAAAAATCACACATGGAGATTGGATCATGAACATCCTTCCTGCTCCCAAGGGTGAACTCACAATCATTAAGTTATTTAACGCAGCGCGACACACGTTACGGTCCCACATCCCCAGAACGGGGCCTGCCGCGATCGACCCCGACTAATATGGGAGGAATGGGATATGTCGATCCATATGGTTGTTTAAGCCAGGTTCACTGCATTTTGTGTGACCCAAAGTCAATTCTGTTGTGGCGGACGGGAAAAGAGGGAGGTACCGGGTAGGCGAAGGATGAGGTGAGCGCGGCAACCCCCTTAGCATGAAATGTACCAAAATAGATGGATGGCTAGTATAGTGCAAGTTGGCTATGTTTACTCCCGTCTAACTTGCTTAGTTTAGCCTTTTGTGTATTTTTGGAAGGTGTTTCCTGTTTTTAGAGTCTACTTTGTCGTTATGGTAACGTCACGCAACCTGTCAAGGAAACTACTCCGTCCGTCGCACACCTACTTCCACGTCCATTTGCATGCTCTCATTTCTGCCGCCCAATCTTGAATTCCAGGGTCCACGCGGGATGATTAATTGGTCTCTGGCGCATTTGGGGGTTCACGTTTATCCAGCCGCATGCATCAGGTTACATGGGAATGTGTGGCTTCGGAACAATGCCGAATTCCAGGGAACTGAGACAGGTTCAGAAAGAAGAAGAAAGAAAAACAAAAGAGGGCATCGGTCCTCTAACTCCCCTTTTTCGTTTTACTCAGGCGATGCGCTTATTCTCGGCATTGGTTGACCAGCTATTTTGTATGTATTTTTTCTTCTTTACTTGGCATGCTTTTGATGATTCTCATGAGGCTCACCCAGCCTTTAGGCGAGTATGATTTCTCTCGTCTTAAACTTGGATAGTTGTTCCTCGCCCACAGAAAACAGATATATCAAGCCAACCCTGTGGAAAACGCCCGGCGTATGTTCCCGTATAACGATGGCTCCCGGGTACTTTGTGCTCGACAGGAGCAGGTGGCATTCCTGGCTTCGCTCGCGGTCCATATCCAAGATGGCTTCGGCTATAGACGAGCTTGCGTCCGAGGCCAAGTACACTTTTGCCGCTTTGTTGGCAGTCGTCGAGGGGTGGCAGACGACGGGGATTGTGATTGCTCTAATCTTTAGCGTGCCCTGGACCGTCACGGCCGTCATGTCGTCCAGGCCAACCGTCACGTTGGCCTCGAGTATTTTCATGTCGGACTCGCTGGAGCTGTCTATGTTTCGGGGGATCTGGAAGCTGACGATGCCGTCGACGCCGGCCCAGCTCCAGGTGGGCGCTCTTGGCTCGGCTGGGCGCGTCAGGCTGGCCAGCTCGACGATGCCCGTCGCCTTCATCATGGGCCTCCGACCCACGTCCTTTGCGGCCCAGAACAGCGAGTTTGCCAGGTCGTCGACCCAGTGGCCCGCGGCGTACTGGCCCCCGAGCCCGGCAGACCGGAACTGGTGGGCGGCTCCGGCAATGGCCGGGAGCTTGTCGGTGCCGTAGGTGAGCCCCCGGCACGTGAACTCCTCAACGATGCGGTACCAGACGTCGAACCTGGCCTGCGGCGACGAGGCGAACCTCCTCCGCAGCTCGGCAAACTGCTGCGTCGGGCTCTGGTACGTCCTGACGCTGGACAGGTCCGAGTTGGCCGGGCTGTTGCCGCCGGCCTCTCGGGCCGTGACGGCCCGGCACTCCCAGAACATCTGGTCGTTGCCAAAGTGAAGCAGCGCCCGGGACAGCAGGCGTTCCTGCATGCACCAGCCTCGCGTGTTGAGGACGCACTCGTCCACCGTGTCGATGAACTTGGGGAGGTGCTTGCGCACGGAAAAGTCCGAGTTGACGACGCGCTCCCTGGTGCTCCGCAGCTTGAGAAACCCGTCGGTGCTCTTGCCCGAGTCCAGCGGCGAGATTGTCACGGCGGCGTCGCGGTATATGCTGGCCATTCTTGCCGCCTCCACGTTCCAGTCATCTGCCGAGTCTTGTATGATGCAGACAGCGTCGATCCAAACGTATCGCAGCCCCAGCTCCCGCGTCACGCGGATAGCGTCCCGGAAGTTCTGCGGGAGCTCCTCCATCGGCAGCTCTTCGTGATACTCCTCAATGTTGGAGGTGAGTGTTCTGCAGGGGATCGGCCCGCCCCAGCAGTGTGTCAGCGCGGCGTATGGCTCCGTTTGGTCCGTCGCCGTGACGAGCTTGGGAGCATCACGAGAGCTGGCACCGACGTCGATCACCCTGGTGGGAAGGCTTGACACGACGGTTGCACACTCGCCATGGTTTTCGGTGCAGTTCTTGAGCCAGAAGCGGGCGGTTTCAAAGGCATCCTCGGAGAGAGAGCTGTCGGGAATGGCTCTCTCAAAGTCCCGCTCTACCCATATTCCGCCGAGCGAGGGGCCATCCGAGGTCACGTCCGTGTTGTACGGCCGACGACGGCCAAACTTGAACATGTGCTGGGGCAGCCCGTAAGGATATGTCAGGGAAGTCCGCTCCTCGGCCGAGAAGGTGGCCACGAAGTTGCCCAGGCCAGTCCACTTTCCCGAGGTCACGGGGAAGAGCATCAGAGGCTGCTCGCCATTGGGTCCATCGGCGTAATCTTGGGCGATGACGTCGCACAGAGGGCATGTGCTTGCGCTTGCGCGGAGGTCCGAGATGGTTTTGTGGTGAATAAAGCCGTAGCCCCAGCTGTCGTCCCATCCCGAGTTGAGGACATTATTGGTCCACGCCCCGCTGGGAGCGGCGTCTTTGGGCGGACGGAGGCCCGAGTCTGAAAACTCGGTCGTGAACTGCTGGCAAAGCTCGCATAGCGGAGCTGGTTGACTACTTTCCTCCATGTTTAGTGTTGAGATTATCTCTTAGAGGGATTTAATTGTTATTTTTTTTTTGGTGGTGTAAGAATTTGGTACGAGACGAAGCGACCCAGTATCGTCATCACGACTGCATTTCGGCCCAGTTTAGTGGACTTTAGCCTAACCTCGTGCACTTGGCTACATGCGGAACCTGATTGAAATCAAGGAGTTCATAGAAGAAAAAAACTTGAAGGGAAACTGAATTGTGAAGCCAGCTTTGCATACAAGCCGTGCATGATCATGTTTCAGCCATCGATGGGCTGGTGCAGGGAAAAGGCAAGAACCAGTGTTGGTTGGGTGCAGAGAAGAGACCTTGGTGCCGATCTCTTGTGACGAGACAGCCAAGCAGAGATCGACAACTGCCTCATCGCAGTGCAGTCGCACTTTGCCCACGGGATGACGACATGTTGAACCAGCTGGGAAGCCCATCAAGGCCAGAGAAGAGGGAGCAGAGCAAAAGGACCGACCTTTTTTCAGCAACGATGCGGGCTTAGCGTGAATCTTATGGGATGGCAAAAGTACGCATCACAGGTTGTTGTTGATGTGAGATGTCGAGGTTTTCTGGCCAAACGGGAAAACTGGGATGTGCTGAAAATAGTACCACGGTTTCAGAGTGTGACTTCACATCCCCGTTGAGCCAAGCATCGCTTGCGGGCGTTGGCGAGTTGATGAATGACTCGAAAAGGAGCGGCATCCCGCTGGCCAGGTCAAGGGAATGAAACACGCGGAATCGACCGTGATGCTTTTATTATCCATCTCAGTTGAAAAAAGAAGCAAGCAAAAAAAAGAAAAAGGAAAAAGAAAGAAGGAAACTGCAAGATTGCTTTTCGGCAAGTCGGCGATTTACATAATGGCGGCCTCATTGTGTCCGGTGACCGCGGGCTCCGTCGGCGCTTACTGGACGGCACAGCGGTGATTCCGCGGACATCACATTTATGCCAGGCAATAGTCACAGCCACCAAACGGGACAGGACACTTGTGCCGCCTGGCAAGACTCGAGCATGTGGACCCCAAGGGTTCCAAGGTATCGGCCGGTCATCTGGCTCGCCAGCTTGTCCCCCCAAAGTGGCCAAGGTGGGACAGTTCTAGTTGTTGGGGATAGTGGTGGCAAGGCCGTCGCCAAAGGGAAAACGGCCCGGAATGGAGGGTTGAAGCTGAGGATTTGGGAAACCCGGGCAAAAGTTCCCAGTCGTCTGAGGAACTCTGCTGTAAGGACACCACCCGACACGGTCCCGTTACGATGAAGCATACACCAAGTTTTATATAAACCAAGCTTTGCGTCGTCATCCTCCTCGCCTCCCTTTGAAACCCTTTCCTGCATGGCATGAAAGAAAAACAAAAAGAAAAAAAAGGAGTCGAAAAAGAAAACAAAACCCATTGCCATTCATCTATTCTTTCTTCTTTAATATACCGTTGCAATAGCCACTCATGATGCCCCTGGCCACCTTGCCAAATGGACGCAAGCCGTTCGGCACCGATGCAAACTGCACGCTGGCCACATGTCCCCTCGAATCCAGCATCCTGCGGCACCGGCCGAGCGTGCCCGCCAACGCCATCTTCCTGTCCGTCTTTGCGGCGTCGATGCTGGTGCACGCCTGGCAGGGCTGGCGCATGAAGACGTGGCGCTTCGCCGCCTGCATGATTGCCGGCTGCATACTGGAGATTGTGGGATACGCTGGACGTCTGAAGCTTAACGAGAACCCGTTCCATTTCCCTGCATTCTTGATACAGATTAGTACGTAAACTGCCGTCGTGGGAACGAGAGCGCTGGTTTGTTGACATGGCGGAACAGTCTTCCTCACAATCGCCCCCGCGAGCATCTGCGCCGCGATATACGACCTCGTCTCGCAAGTGTATGTTTATCCCGTCCCCGCCTCATGTGCAAGAAAACAGCCAGCTTACACACAGGCTATGCAGGATAACGCGCATAGACCCCTCCCTCTCTCGTGTCCGACCTATCTATCTCTTTTGGTTCGCCGTCATCAGCGACACCGCGTCGCTTATTCTGCAGGCCGTCGGCGGCGGCGTCTCCTGCATCAGCGTCTCCGAGAACGACATCAAGGAGGGGGAGTATGTGTCGATTGCTGGGCTGGTTTTTCAAGTCTTCACCCTGCTTGTGTTCCTTGGCGTCTTTATCGATTTCGTCGTCAAGGTTCGCCGCTCGGCAAGCCGGTCCTGGCTCGACAGGAACATGGTCGTCTTCCTCGGGCTCCTTTTTGCATCCACCTTCTTCATCCTCATCCGATGCACCTACAGGATCGTGGAGCTCTACAAGGGCTACTTTCATCCTGTGTTCCGCGACGAGGGTCTGTATATCGCCCTTGAGTCATGGTATGTCAGCGGCATGAGCCTTTGTTTTCTTCTTTTGCACCAAGCTTGGATCACTAACATGTTGCAGTATGATGTGTATCGCTGTTGTTCTACTAAACCTCGGCCATCCTGGCCTCATTTTTAACAAGTCGAAATTTAGCGATTCGGACAGTACCAAACATCGTCCCTCGACACTTGACGAACTACACATGGTCAACGACGCTCCCTCCGGCGACAGTTCTACGCAGAGCGAATGCAAAGTCTAGCACCCCGGGGGGGAAACATTCTGATATTCTTGCATCTTCAATTTTTCCTTCGGTATTATTTGGTTTCACCTCTCTTTCAAGGCATGTTTAGATGCGAGACGTCCAAAGCCTATAAAGAAGGACATGACAACTGCTACGGCTGGACTAGGAGCACTCATAATGGCGGAACGACGCAATGCATTCAAGTACATATATTGGCTCTGCGGGAATAAGGGTATAAATTGTGTGAATGAATACGGAGCTAAAAGAAGTTGCTTGGCAAGTCCTTGCACGAGATTGTACCAGGGAGGGAACGTGGGGCTTTAGATGCTGGACTTCTGGCCCAATTCAACCCTAGCAGCAACAGCAGCTATAAGAGACCTAGAGAGAACTTCTATTGAATAAAGAAGAGCTCCTTTATACACCTGTTCATAGTTTGTGATGAAGAAATTAAAACAACAGAAAGACTTGGAATCATTTGAGGCCGTGCCCAATGTGAGCCGACCACAATCTTTCACTCTCTACTCTGGCAACTAATGCTCTAGTCTAGATGTATCAACAAGGCTAAAGCCTCTGTTCGTCTACAATCATGGATCCACTTGCTTTCCTGGGGGCTGCTGGTGACGTGGTGCAGTTTGTGCGATTTGCTTCTTCTGTAGTGTCATCAGCAGCAGCCATAACCCGGTCCGCACGTGGCGCCTCACAAAAGACACTGGATCTCGAAAACATTTATGAAAACCTACAAAACTACTCTCGCCGCCTGAATGCAGCCACAAGTCCCTATTCGAGTACAGAATCCTCTGGACTGAGAAGTATTCTTCTAAAATATGTGAGCTCGTCTCAAACATCGCCCTCAAACTAGACGAGTGTCCCGAATTCTTCAACAGCGTATTCGAGCCACCGCTGGCTACTGTCCTCGGCCAGGAACAGTGGACTGAGAATCACATGCACATGATGGCCAAATTCTTGGAATTCGGTCAAGATCCGAACCATGTGACTGGCAACTCGCCGTGGTATGAGTTTGTGCAACGAACCTGTCTCAACCTTGACGAGCACGACTTTCGGCTCGCAACAGAGAATGTGATGTTCTCAGCATTTCTGAAGCACGGCGCGAAAAGAGACGTGGTCGTCCGACCAAGAGTGTCGGCGGCTACTGGCGTTGGTACGAGCGAACACGGGGCAAGGTTCAATCGCGGACAAGCTTTTGCTAGCACACATTTCGTAGATGCATTGTTTTCTTATGAGTGCAGCCATAGGTTGACACAGCAATGCCTCAGCGCCTTGGATGACTTTCTTGATACAGCAAGTTCGCATCTGCTGGGGCAACAGCTCCAAGAAATTACGAGCGCTTTGGCGCATCATCTCGATCAGTGCAATGAAGGCCTTGCTATTGAACCACAAAGGCTCAGATTCTTTGCTTTCGTCATTCAGAAGGTCATCAAAATAGGCATACGCGCAGAGCTGAGCATGAAAAATCTGGTACCCGGATTGCGGCGAATTTTTCCAGGAGGCGGAGGCACTGCTCTCATCAAGATGATCCAAAGCAGGGATCCCTCGCAAAACTATTACTCAGAGCCTAGCCCTCGCAAGAAGCGATGCAGGGGAGATGCATCATCCAGGTGTGATAAACGACGACGAAGCGGATTAACTCGATGATATAGTCTGGTTCATATTGCACCTAGTCACACCACCTTGGCAAGGTAAATTTAATATCCTTTACCAATTCTAAAGAGCACTTAGAACATCTGATCAATGTACGTTTCAGCAACCATCAGCTCTACAAAACACAGACCAGGATTCAAGACGTAGCAATCTTTTTGTATTCACAATTTTGCCTTTCTATGCGTAAATTATTGGACACGTTTCTCATTCAGGGAATATTTTCCTCTTCCGCCCTCTAGTAGCCTGCCCCATTTGAAGCCCCCCCCTCTTTTCGAACCTCTATGCAAACCACCTTTACATTTACTCTCGGGCAAACAGACCAGCCATGCCCATACCGGTGCCGACGCACATGCTCACGACACCAAGATCGCCGCCCTGGCGGTCCAGGCCGTGGAGCAGGGTGCTTGTAAGACGGGCACCGGTGGCGCCCAGGGGGTGACCGAGGGCGATGGCGCCTCCGTCGGGGTTGACGCGGCCCTCGGCCAGGGCGCCCTCGAGGTCGAGGGCGCGGACGCAGTGCAGGGCCTGGCTGGCAAAGGCCTCGTTAATCTCCCAGCGGCTGATGTCGGCGTTGGCCAGGCCGTGCTGGGCGAGCAGCTTGGGGATGGCGATGGCGGGGCCGACGCCCATCTCGTCCGGGTCGCAGCCGACGGTGACGGCCGACACGAACTTGCCGATGATGCGGTCGCCGAGGCCCAGGGCGGTCGCGGTGCTGCGGCGCATGAGGAGCGTGGCGGCCGCGCCGTCCGAGACCTGGCTCGAGTTGCCGGCCGTCGAGGCGCCGTCGGGCTTGAAGGCGGGCTTGAGGGACCCGAGCTTCTCGGCGCTCACGCCCTCGCGGATGCCGTCGTCGGCCGTCACGGTGATGGTCTTCTCGTCGCCCACGGCGTTGCCCTTCTTGTCCACCTCCTGGAAGCGCGTGGTGACGGGCACGATCTCGGCGTCGAAGAAGCCCTCGGAGCGGGCGCGGGCGGCCCGGCGGTGCGACTCGGCCGCCAGCGCGTCCTGGTCGGCGCGGGAGACGTTGTACCGCTCCGCCACGTTCTCCGACGTCAGGCCCATGGGCATGATGCAGTCGCGGGCGTGGCGGTTGGGCGACTCCTTGAGTTCGGGCCACAGGTCCACGGGGATGGCGCGCGAGCCGTAGTTGCGCGTCATGCTCTCCATGCCCGCGCCGATGCCGACGTCAATGGCCCCGACCTGGATCTGGGCGGCGACGTTGGCAATGGCCTGCAGCGACGACGAGCACGCGCGGTTGACGGTGTAGAACGACGTCGAGTTGGGGTAGCCGGCGTGGTTCATGGCCATGCGGCCGGCCTTGGACCCGCCCAGCTCCGAGAGCACCACGCCCACGGCCACATCCTGGATGGCGGCCGGGTCGAGGTTGGGGTGGGCTTCAATGGTGGCCTTGAGCACCGAGGCGAGCAGCTCCTCGGGGTAGGCGTCCTTGAGGCCGCCCTTGTACGAGCGGGTGATGGGGGTTCGCAGCGACGAGAGGATGACGGTGTCGGTGGGAGCCTTGGCGAGCACGGCCGAGAGGCCCTTGGGGAAGGCGGGAGGCATGGTGCAGCTGCGCGGGAAGCGAGATCGGTGGTGAGGTGAAGGTATTCCCGGATCTGGCTCGGGAAATTCGGGATTGACGTCGGCAAGAGCTCAACGGCGACAGATCAGCAATGCACGGCAACAATGCAGCAGCAAGCCACCAGAAGTCAATTGACAGGGAAGAGGTCACAAAGAAGAAGAGAAGGAGAGGAAAAAGTAATTCCAAGAGTCGACAATGGCAGAGAAAGTAAAGGTCCTGTGCCGGCTAAGCAATCATCCCTCTAATGTACTTACCCGCAACCGCTTCCTTCTCTCCCCGGTTGCCGATGCCGACCTTGAGCGGGTGGGGGGTGGCCACTTGCCTTCCGCCATCCCCCACCCCCGGCTCCAGGTCTCGGCTGTTGGCATGTGGCTTGAATGCGTGGCTGCGGCGTCCAGGCACTGTCTTGTTTGTCTTGTTGGGGTGTGTCTGAGGCGGTGCACGTTACCCCACTAGTCTACCCCACGTGCTGTCGCCCTCGATTTGGCGGGGGAAAAGGTGCAAGCAGTTCCCTTGGTTCTACCCAACACGCGAGTCACACAATGAACAAGGCCGGATTGAAAAAAAAGACAGGTCAGTTTTACTTGTATATATTCTTCGAGCACTCACTTGTGGGCCAAATTAGACGGCACGCTAAATCTGCCTGTCCCATCCCATCTCGTCGTGGTATATATGTTGAGTACAGTTTGTTGTGACTTTTCCAAGCCCTAATCCGGGTGCATCTGCCAGTCTGCACCTTGTTCCCCCCGTGGTATCTATGCATATCCAAACCTTTTGTTACATTCGAGTTTGACCTTTTTGTTTTTTCAATCTACTGGCTGTATTGGATTCCTAACCCAACACTCCTCCTGCGATCGTCAATCAATGGCCCTCCAACGCGAATCTTCTTGGCCGGGCTTCCGTGCTCTCGCCTTGCCTCCTCGTTTGGTTCGTGGCTTCCGCTAAACTTGCGTTTATCATCCCCCTTGTAATTGGATAAAATCTTTGTCTGCAGCCGGGCAGATCTTTCTATAGGAGAGTTGGTTCCTCCCGAACCAGCTGAGCTTGCCACGTCGAAGCTCTGCCGCGGATCCCGCCGCAGCATTTCAGTTGCAACCTGGCTAGCCTGGCTGTCGAAAACCTCCTCGTCATCGTCCTCTCGAGACCGGCGTTCGTCTTGTGGTGCTTTGGATGTCTGCGACGCGAACGAGGCAGCTGCAACCGATTGCAGCGCCTGTCGGGCCAATTCTTCATTGTCTTCCACCGAAATAGTGCTCTCACGGCTCTGTCTTCGACGCTCTGATTTCGCGACTGGTGTTGTCGGCACGTACTGCCTCTGGGAATATCTCTGTGGTTCCGTCTGCGGCACCAAATCGACCGAAGGGAGGAGAACGCTGTGCTCGCCGCGGGGGCGGCTCAGCGGCGTGACGGGCAAAGAGGACATGGATTGAGCATTGCGCTGATGCCTCCTGGCCTTTTGCGGCGGGGGTCGGTATGAGGGTAGGGGGGTGGATGGTGCGCTGTTGTTGTCCTGGCTCATGGCCTGAAGGAGAGCTGATAGGCCATGCTCGCCCTCGCGGGCTTCGCGGGCGGAGGACCTTGGTGTCTGTCGCGGCGTGGAGCGGGTAGGTTGGGGCGTTGACGCCGCCTGAGTTTGGTGCTTGGGAGTCAGGGCACCGTGAAAAATGCCACCGGGGCTGCACATGTTGTGCAGATGCTCTCGGTTCTCGCGAATGCGGTTCAACAGCATGTCCCTCTCCTCGGTCAATCCAATCGTCTCCTCCTCCTTCTGCTGGATCACCTTCTTGGCCACCTTGACTCGTCGCTGCAGCGTCTCCGTCTCCTCAACGGCTGCCTCGTACCACATCTTCATCTGCAAGTACTTTGCCTGCGTCGACTCGGACGACGTGCTCAGCTCACGCTTCGCTTGGCGGGTGTGCTCGGCGTTCCTCAGGGCGTCTACTTCGCGGCGAATCATGTCATGCTCCACGGCAGCCCGCTTCTGGTCGTCGTCGGCCTGGAGGCTGAGCAGGTTGTACTGCAGCTTGTGGTGAGCAGTCTCCATCTTCAGTTTCTGGTTCTCAACAATGCAGCTCTGCAGCATGGCGCGGAGCTCGTCCGCGGAGGCTTCCAAGACCTGGTGGGGCGCGGGCGGGACATAGTCGGTGGAGAGCTGGCGCTCGCGAAGGTTGTTGAGGATGGTCGCAGGAGGGGAGAAGAGGGTCGACTGCTGCGAGTTGGAATAGGTGCGCTTGGTGTGTCCATTCTGGGCCTGGTTGACCTGGGTCGAGGGGGGAGGAGTGAGGGAAGAGGGGATCACGGTGACGACAGGTCGGTCATCGTTCACCTCCGTCTTGAAGGATTCGTTGGGGTCGATAGGTGATTGCGGAATCTCGGTGGAGGGAAGAGTCACCTGAGACAGGTCCTGCGAGGCCAGGTCGAATGGAGTGGCGGGATGCGGGATGGGGCTGGCCACAACATGATTCTGGCTCATGATGGCATCGGGGTGCTGCTGCTGCTGCTGCATCATGATGGTCTCTGTGTCGGGAGTCATGGTGAATTGGCGACGATCGAGGGACGGGCCCAATGGTGGTAGGAGGGGAGGAGGCTGGGGAAATTCGAGGGTAAAAGGAATGGCGGGTGCGACGCTGCACCTTTGGGTCGACGGACACAGCTGGCGGCGATGACACGGCGACAGCGACAGCAGCGTGCGGGATTAAAGCAAAGGAAAAGAAGAAGAAGTAGCAGAGTTCCCCCCCAAAGTTGCCCGGAGCCCAATATCCGTGTTGTTTTGTTTTGCCTCGTGTCGTCAGTCGTCGTGTTGAGAAAAACTCGCCGCCCAAAGTCGCGTGCGATGGGTCCCCTGACGTCGTCGTGGCTGGGCGGAATTGGTCAGGCCTGCACTGCACTGCACTGCTGCACACACGCGCGCGCGGTCCTGTCTGTCGTCCCCGTCTAGTATGGGGCAGACATGTGCAACGCAAAATAAACAACAACAACAACAAGAATGCAGCCTGGCAAGGACCGAAACGTCGTCGCAGCAAACGGCGGGGGAAGAGGGGATGTGGATGGGTGATCTCGAAACGCTCGCAGTCTCCAGCCTCAGGCTTTCCCAAAAGGGGTCGGTCAGCTTCGAGGTCGCTGTCGTTCCTGGTAGTGGGAGGGGAGAGCGAGGCACCAGCTGCGACCTCCCAGGCGGCCCAGGGAATGTGAGTTTTTCCGTTGAGCTGGTTGGGTGCGTGTGTGTGTGTGCGTGTGTGTGTGCGTGCCGCACGTTGCTGAGTGAGAGCGAGAGAGGGAAACAACAAGGGGTTTTTCGAGGCGCCGACCAATGGCGATGCGCGGGACTCGCGAACCGGGCTTGTTTCGCGGCCACCGCTAGGCCCTACACGGGCTCCAGGTCAAGATGCGAGTGCTCGGTGAGGCCCGGTGTGAGTGTGTTCCACCGACAGCGTCTGCATTTCTCATCCACTTGAAACCGGCTCCATCCCTTCAAGATGCATGCATGTTGTGCATTGTTTTGTTGTTGTTGTTTTTGCACTTTTTTGCGCGACGCGACCCCCCATCTCCTGACTAGCCGACTGGTTGCTTTTTTTTTTCTTCTTCCCCCCTCTTCCCCGAGACCAAGATCTAAGACATAAGCTCTGCTGCCACCGTGCTAAGCGACGCCTTGGCTGGAACACGCGCAGATGTGGAGAGCATCAATGTACCCTGCGGTATCTGTCAAGCGACCCGGCTGGGTTCTAGAACCATCACATGGGAAGGGGAGGCCTTGTCACTTCGCAAATGAGAGGGTAAAATAAGAGACGACCCTTTTGTCTTGGTATTAAAAAAAATTAAATCATAGAGGCACTATTCGACCCGCGATAGTGCACTATGAGCTTGTTCCTAGCTTTCCCTTTCTTTTTTTTTTTGGTCAGAACTGAACTGTAGTAAAGCGTATTATGCATACTCGTACTCGTCATCCTGTTGCATCTTATTATAGCCCGCCGTTGCATGCACCCTCCATCCTTGCTCCCTCTCGCCCGCAAGCGTTGCCATCCCTTCCCTTCCACGGCCTCCTCTCACTTCTCGTCCTTGCGCTCCCGGCCCCCCCTGAAGCGCTTTTCCAGTGCCCGAATGCCCTTCCTGATGGCCAGCACGGGCAGGATCAGGGGCCACAGCACCACCACGGCTGCCCACCAGGCGCACACGGCCGCCTTGTTCCAAACGGTGCCCCGCGAGTCGAGATACCACTCTGGCACCCACCGCCCCGCTCGCCCGCGCCCGTTGATGCACAGGATGCTCATGATGCCGAAGAAGACCCAGCCAAACACGGACACCAGTATGAGCACCTTGATGATTGTTGGCTGGCTCGGTGCCGCGCTCTTGAAGTCGTGGTCGGAACGCTCGTGTACTGGTACCGATACCATCTTCGCGAGGGAGAGCGGGATTTGTGCTTTGCTCCCCTTGGATAAAAAGAAAACTCGTAGCTTTTGGGACTATTTCGTAGTGGATGATGTCGATTCTTCTGGCTCGTCTTCTTTTTCCGTTGTAGATGCCGTGTAAAAGCTGGGGAAATGGATGGATCGATGGATGGATGATGACTGGTTTTGTTATGCTGGTGTTGTCGAATAATGGCTGGCGAGACTGCTCAGATTCATGCCTGCTGCGCAAATGTCAGTTCGTCCGTCCCTTTTTATGAAATGCGAGAATGAAACCTTCCTGCCTTGACCTTCCAGTTTGCAAAGTAGCGCTTTCCCTGTGCAGAGCTGAAAACCAGGCCGTGCCTTGATGGTTTATTGAGGTCGGACATCAAGCGTTGTCATGCAGGGTCGCTGCGAAAAAAGGGGTGATATATTAATGTGAGTCGTTGAGTCTACCTGAGACAGGATAGATGGCCATCCCATAGTATTTTCCGGGCCTCTCCACACTCATTGACGAATACATCGCGCCAGGCGCAAAAAGTCACAGACAGAAAAGCTGTGCCAACCAACTTAGCGACTAGCACACGGCAGTAGCCGTTCTGAATACGAGCATCACACACGCTTCTGCATTGTGGGCGCAAATGGTAACCAAGGGCTCAAGCCCACGAAATGTATTAACAAAATGGTAATATGTGGTTATCAAGATAGAAAGACAAGTACGAATGGGATATTTACCAAACAACCAAACGCCCATGCGGAGCTGAGGAATGCGTCCCAACTCTCTGCCCTAGCCCCCCGTACGAAAGTGTTTTGTTTTCCCGCCAAATCAAGTCAAACGCCCAGTTTTCTCCTTAGTCTATTTCGGCATCTCCATTCTCTTCCTTCCACGCGGCCATCTCCGCCACGGGTACGCGTCCACGTAGCCATCTCAGTGTCGCGTCGGTTCCTCGCTCCAACACGTTGTATCGAGGAATTCTGAACCGGTTGCCCATAACCTCAAAGTTCTTGAGGCCCTCTGGGCCGCCTAGCAGTCCAATCCGGGGGTTCAGGTGGGCAATGTCGTTGCTGCTCACATCAACAATCTTCAACCCCCTGATCATCTCCGGTTCCAGATCCACAATGTGGTTGTTGGCCACCAAGAGAACGTTCAGATTAGGGAACGTCGCCGTCAGGTCCAGCGTAAGGGCATTCAGTCGGTTCATTGACACGTCCAACTTCTCTAGTTTGGGTGCGTGCATGAACTTGGTCAGTGCTCCCAGACCAGTAATGTGGTTAGACGACAAATTTAATTCCTTAAGCGCGGGTAACTCGAGGTCCTCTGCCAAGTAGGTCTCACCGACAAGTCGGTTATGCGCAAGGGACATGACGGTCAGGCTGTCTGCAAAAAAGCTCAACGAGTTTGGGAATGTTGCAAACAGGTTGTGGTGCAGATGCACCTCCCGGACCTTGTGCTCTGCAGCAACCTTGGAGCACACCACAGGATGCAGCGACGACGACTCAGTCCGAGATCGGTCCAGAACACCGCCCGTCTTAACAGGCCAAGTCTGGTTGGTCAAGGTGTGAGAGCGCGATCGAAGGCTGGACACTGTTTGCGAACGAGAACGAGAGGGACTCTGGGGAGGCGTAGCGAAATCATCATCAGATCGACTGTCATCCTCCACAGGTCGGATTTCCCCAGTAGAATCAGCAGTAGCCAGAGGTGGTCGACCCTTCTTCTCTGTAGCTTTAGCATCAGCAAGCACTTCCATGATGCCGATCTGTGCAGTTGGCTCTTGGTATGGAGGCGGAGGCTCCAGTCTCAAAGCCAGGATTTCTTTGAGCTCATCAGTCGTGATCGACAAGAACTTCTTGTCACGTAGAGGATTGCCGCTGAGGCGGATCATGGACAAGTTCTCCATTCTGGAAACCTCGGGAGGTACCACTCTAATGTCATTACTTGAGAAGTCGGCATGTCGAAGCTTCTCAAGGCCAAAGAAGCTGTTGGGGATGCTTGAAATGGCATTCTCGTCCACCGTGAGGGTCAAAAGGCTCGTCCATGAAGTCATGTCAGGGAGTCCCTGAAGCTTGTTCATCGAAAGCGAAAGAGAGTGCACATTTGGCAGTTTGATGCCAGAACCGAGCGGCACAAGTCGCGCCAGCTTGTTTGCCGAAGCATCCAGATTCTGGAGCTGAGGCAAGCTCTCGACATCATCCTCAATCAACGTGCCAGACAGTTTGTTCTTTCTCACATTCAGCTCGGTCAATGGCAGCATTGCAAGAGCATCAAAGGGCAGCGCCTCAAAGCTGTTCTCGCTCAAGTTGAGGATGCGCAGGTGCGTCATGGTATCCACATCTCGGGGCAGCGCAGAAATGTTATTCCCGTGCAAATCCAAGATTTCGAGATCGGTCAAGTTGGCAAGGTTGGAGTTGAGGGGCCCATAAAAGAGGTTGTTTGCAAGCTTGAGATCCCGAAGCGAGCCGATCTGGGCAATTGTGTCCAGGCTGTTGTTGGTGAGACGGTTCGATGACTATAGCTTGTTAGTATATGCTGCATCAAGAGACGACATGATGGTACCCACCAAATTCAACGATGTCATAAAATTGAGCCGTCGCATGCCAAGGGGCACTCCAACCAACAGGTTGCCGTGCAAGTCGAGTGTCTCAAGACCGCCAAAGATGTTGCCGCGGCTCTGTTCTTCGTCATCATACGATTCAGGCTTCGTATCAGGAAAAATGAAGTCATCCAAGTTCTCCAACTCATTATCAGCAGCGACGAAGCGAGTGAGATCAACGCTCTCGGCCCAGCTGCCGTCATATGTGCCCATGCTCTCCATGTCGTACATTTTCATAACTTCCATAGGAATCTCTTTCAGGTCCAAGGCCGCAATGTTCAAGCGGCCCGAGGTCCGAGCAGCGTTGATGCGCTGTTGGAGCACCTTCTTCTTGGGGTTCTCTCCCTTGCGCTGGTTGAATGGGTCATCTTGGGTCACGCCAAAGTCAAATCCATCATCAACGGGAATGATTGGGGTTTCTTGCTCGTGTGCACCCGCGGTACTTCGCTGCAACTCAGCCTTTCTCGCAGCCTTTGCTTTGGCGATGTGTTCACGGAGTGCAGCAGACGTCTTGCGCTGAGCCGGCGGGTCTGAGAGGGTAGGAGCCGACAGCTTGTTGGCGGTCCTAGTCTTGGGCAGCGGCGCAATCGTACCATTCCAGCCGATGGAGGAGCTTTCCGGCTCATCCTCTGCGGCAGACCTATTGATGGCGGGGAGTGATGGTTTCTTGAAGAGACCGTTTGTGGATCCCTTGGGCTTGGGAGGCCGATTCGCGACCGTTTTAGAGCCGGCCCGAGGAGGACCCATCGAATACTTTACAGGGCTAGCACTTCGCGCATCCTCGACAGCGGGCAGCTTGGTAGCGGACGCAGCCAGGCTGTTTCGCGAACTAGGCGGGCGACCAGTTGGCGTTGTGGAAGTGTACATGCCAGAGGTCCTGCGTTGAGGAGTTCCCCTGATGGTAGTCAGAGGAGGCTTGTATGAGCTGGTCGAGGCTCGGATGCTGGAGAATCCCATGTCCTGGGGGCCAGAACTGGACCCAGGTCGGCTTCCGGCTCGCGAAGACATTCGGACTGAGCCATCAGACGTGTAGCTCGAGCCAGGGCGAGAGCTGTTGCTATCAGCTCTCGATCTAGGTCGGCTTGACGTGCGTGAGCTGGGTCGGCCGCTGTCAAAGAATGACGACGTCTTTTTTCCCATGGCCGGGGACGATGGGAGCTGTGCTAGTGTCTCAATGGTGCGCTCTGAGAGGGACGGCCGCGGCTTGCTTGCGCGCGGCTTGAAACTATCAAGAGACCCATTGTCGTCTGGTGATGAAGATGTCGCCCTGGGGTGGTCCACAAGATCATACAGCGGAGCAGGTTCTTGAAATGGTGATCTGGTAAAAACTTCAGAGGGCCTGCGTGTCAGGGTTAGGCGCCTCCGGAAAATGTGGCCGTCAGATTCTTGAGAGAGTGCTTCGCCAGGGGGGTCATAGGGAGGTGTTGTTGAGTGCTCTTCAATAATTTGGGAGTTGCGATCGGGCGTGGACGGGGTGCGGGCGAGGCTCGGCCGCGGCGAGTGCAGCTGGGACGGCGGTCTCGACGCCAGTGACGTGCGCCTTGACAGCTGGTCCCGAGAGGCTGATGATCGAAGCTTGGGGCTCCGTAGGTCCCCAGCTCCGCAGATGCTATTGCGAAGCTGGTTGCTCGACAGCGAGGGCCGCAACCTGGGGTTCCGCAGGTCTCCGGTGAGGCTTTCCCTGGACGGCTGCGAGCGGATCGTGGCTGTCGACGACGGTCGTGATGTGTTTGATGTCGATACAGGCTTGGGAATGCCAGAGGCGGGTCGGGGCAGCTTGGAGAGACGCGGGATGGCGCTCATGCGCTTCTGGGCGGTGTCCTCCATGATGGATGTTTCGCAGGGACAGTATCGCACCACAGGACGTTGGCTTCTGGACGTGGAGGCGAGCTTGCTGGGTCTTATTGCAAGTTATATTGTATATCAGAACGAACCCTGCTGTGCTGAACAGAGGTGCACGGATTCCCGCGAAGGGGGGGGGGGCGAGAGAAGTGCGAATTGACGATTTGTTTAGTTGCGTGGAGGGGCGACGGCCGCTGTGCGGCGCGAGTGTCTTAGCGTTGGCGGGTGGACCGGCACACCAACACCAAGGTGACGGGAGCGAATCAGCTAGGCCCGCGTGGGAAAGCCACTGGAGCTTGAGTTGCAGATAGATGGCGACGGGAGGAATGAAGGAGAGCGTATATTGGGACGAGAAGGAAAGTATGTTTGACATGTAGATAGATCGAATTCCCCCCCTTTGCTAAAAGAGAGCTAAGTTAGCAGCAGCAGCGAGAGAGCGAGAGTGGCTCGGGCAAAAGACAACAAAGGCTGGCCACCCCCAAGACAAAGAAGGCATGGGTTAATTACGTCTGCTTGCCCCTGGTCGCCATTTTCTTCACCAAAGCCCACCTCCCGAGACGGCTCCCACATGAGGAACAGGGATCACGTGGGGTCAGCCGGCAGCCAGACAGCGCTGCGAGGCCGGGGGGCAGTGACCAGCGCGAGGGGTCTCAGGGCTGTTGGTGGGCCGTGGCGCGCCTCAGCAACCACTCCAGAAGCAACGCCGCAGCCCTAGCGCTGCCTGGCCCCGGCGCCCCTAGCCCCAGAGCGCACAGTGGGCAGCCCGCTAGGCCGGCCTCTGCTGGGGGCGCCGAGAGGCCCTCAGTCCTCCAGTTCCCGGGTGCCGGAGCCCTCGATGGGGACGGGCCCCCCCTGGTTATCTCACTTGTATCCCTGGTGGGCGTTGGTGATTTGATGCGAGAGACCTGTACATGCAGTTATTTACGACGCCGCCTGCGTCCTGATTGGTGGCGGCCGCCTGTTCGGCTCTGCTCCTGACTCTCCTCGGGGGATAGGATCTTCCTCAGGGGTCACTTATGAAGCCGATGATCTTTAATCTTGCCCAACGTCGAACTAGTCCTCGCTTCTCGTGTCTCTCTTGTCCTCATTTAACAAGCGTGCTCTCCAGAGAATGGACTGACACAAGATGGTGCCCCTGAACCCTTGATCCCGGTCCAGCACGACTGAATGGTTACATTCTTGATCCCCTTGCGAGGTGAGCCTGCGTCCCACCTGTCAAGTCAAAGCACAGAATTCGAAACCCGTCTTGAGGCCGGGGTCGGGTGTCGCTCTGCATCTCAACACATGCATGCGGGCAAAGGGAAAAAAGGACAGCAGCCTGAATGGGACGTTTGCCGACAATCAAGCTTGTTAGCAAGATTACCAATGCCTGCATGTTTTATGATATGCATCCGGCCAAGCTGATGCACATGGCTGCAACACCTCGCTGCTTGTCAAACAAAATCTCCACCAATGTCACGACAATCCCCGCCGGGCCAAATGACCATGACGAGTAATCCAACACGTCATTTTGCCCGAGGACTTACCAGAGAGGGGCGAATGGACCTTGGCTTCATTTTCCGCATGATACTCGTGCACCCAAAATGTATTCACTAAGAAACCTATGGCCTCACAACTTGATCGAGCATTGCGTGGAACGTGACCTTCTCACTTGTAAGTCTTGGAGATCCCAATACAATCTGCATCTGAAACCATACTAATAGATTTTTTAGAACTCTTGGCATTGAAATTAGCACCGTGAGTGCTACTTGTGGGTGTCACCGTTGCTTCATAGCGTCATTAGCTTCATGAACGTGTGCTAGGACTGCGTCCACTAGTAAGAGGAAATCTCGGTCAAAAAAAGAAGACTGGGATACTCGGGAAAGAATCTGACCTAAACTTTAACAACGAAAAACAAGTTAACTGCATCTTGGATAGCGTCGAAAACTACGACTCTAGAATAGCATCTCATAGTGTACTAGCTCAACGGTAACGCATGGACGCGCACGGAAGAGTCTGGGCGGTAGCAGAGCCGTCGACAAACAATGAATCATCAAGGCATTGAGTTGAGAAGCCGGCCCGATACGCAGCATGTGATGATGGATTGCTAAACCGCATTTCGTGATCAAAATTGCCGGTTTGTAGAAACAGGGTGTAATTTTGCAGTGAGTTACGGCGTTTGATCCAACGAGGGCCGGTTGCAAGAAGCCGTCCTTCATATGTGGAGATCATAAGAAACGAATACTACCGCATGTTCCAAACAAAAAGAGTTTTAGTTGGTCAGGCCTACAGCAGCCAAACAAGGGCTATTCCAGTCGAAACAACAAGTATTCTCTGAGAAGGCAATTTGGTGGCGCAGGTGTGATGAAATGCTACATTGGGAAGGTGGCGGAAGAGTTCACAACAAGGTGCGGAACTGGAAGCACTTGCAGGTACAACGTTATTTTGCTTCGCCGCAACTATACCCCGTCTGAGATTGACAGGCGAGAAAAGACGATGCGGCCATGTGGCCAAGTTGTTTGAGAGGCCCAGCTCCTATGAATGTGAAACAGGCATGGATGAGCTTGGGAGGGGGATTGTTGATAAGAAATGATGCGGCCATGTGGCCGAGTTGGTTCGAGAAGGCAAGCTCGGGTTGTATGGTTGTGAAACAGACATGGATGATGGAGAGGGGGTTGAGAGACGGATGGAAAGGGCGAAGTGGTGGGAGGAGGGTTTCGGAAAAGAATGCATCCTGTTTTATGTCGCCGTGCTCAATCAACCAATGACTGTCAATATCAATGTTTATCTGTGCTCATTGACCTTGTGCTCGCTAACCTCGTGGTCGCTAAGACTTCGGGTCGTATACAAGCTGCAACTAACGGGCGGCGGCCCAACATCTTATTACCATCCCAATCTTTTTGCCCTAAATAAATGAGTAATTAATATTTTCCTGTACATTAATTAACCCCTATTGTGCTTAACAATGCAAGCCAACCGGAGTTTTCCAAACTACCCACCGTTTGATTACGATGTTTTGGTACAGGGTAGGCAATTCCGGATCAGTCGGAAATTGGACGGACGCAATGTGAAAACATGTATGGGGGTTTTGTGAGTATGGTTTAAATAGTCTTGTTTATACTTTTCAGTTGTCCATTGGAAGGATGTCTTGTTTCTTAGCTTTGTGGTGGTGTCGACTTTGCACTTGTTACTGAGTAGAGTTGATACGTTAAAGTCACAGGACGAAAGTGTGCCAACACTCACGTTGCGGTGTTTCTCTAAATAAGGATCGCAAATCCACTCTAACAATAAAACTAATATTCCTATATTTATTTCATTATTTGACCAGGTCTTCTTATATAACATAAATTTCTTGTTGATATTGTTGAGTGAGTTGAGGGCGAAATTGTCACAGTTCTGGCAGACTTTTGTCCCCTCATTGCAGTTTGTAATGGTTTTCACAATCTAATGTTGAGCATGTAATAAATCACAGCGCAATTAGAAGTAGTTGCAGTAGACTTGTTACCGTAATCATATACTGTATTAAAAGATGTAGTAAAGTGAATCGTAATGACCGTTATTACTCCGTGTCGCACACCGATATATGACAACTTTCACAATAGAAATTTTGCTGTTTTTGTTGAACCTTGCAAAGTAGTGATTTTAGACATACACCTGGTCAAAACTTATTGATCTAGCATATTAAAATTTCCAATCATCTCTGAATAAATACTGCTTTGATACTTCCACCACTTCCGTTTGACAAGCGTGTGCATCATATTATCGTACTCGGAACGTCGAAACAAAACCTCAGACATTCCGAGGCCACCTAGGCCACCAGTGCAGAATATGTAAGCGCAGTAAAAGATGCGTATCGTTTTCTCTTCCAGGAACAAGACCTTTCCCGGAAGTAAGCTTTCGGTGAGCGTCTAAATCAGTCTGTCATAACGCAATGCGTCGTGCTACCCGGTAGCCTGTTGTTACTTCCCACCCTGCCACCACCATGAGGCCTCTCCGGTACACTACATTTGCAGGACGATTGCATCCTTGCTGCATAATTCAAATTTACAGAAACGTCGAGGGAAAACCCAGTCATGAAGCATCACGCAAGAGGACGGAGAAAAACGAGTATGAATGTCCCCCCCCCCCCCCCCCCCCCCCTGGGGGGGGGTCACCTT